>MU705366.1:19606-35930 GCA_026770625.1 Nicotiana glauca | reverse complement strand
TGTTCCATGTTTCTATGCTCCGGAAGTATGTTGGGGACCCGTCTCATGTATTAGACTTCAGCACGATCCAGTTGGATGAGGACTTCACCTACGATGTGGAGCCGGTGGCTATTTTGGGTCGTCAAATTCGAAAGTTGAGATCTAAGGACATAGCTTCGGTGAAGGTACAATGGAGAGGTCGGCCCGTGGAGGAAGCCACTTGGGAGACCGAGCAGGAGATGCGGAGCAGATATCCTCACTTGTTTGAGACCCCAGGTATGTTTCTTGACCCGCTCGAGGACGAGCGTTTGTTTAAGTTAGGGAGAATGTAACAACTCGACCCGTCGTTACGGGAGTTACCGCCCCATTTTCTCCGTTTTATGCTTCTATATATTTCATTATATGTGTGTGAAGAATTTGAAGTAATTCGGATAGAGTTCGGTTAGAAATGAGACGATAAGTCTCTTTATGAGGAGGTTAGTTTGGAAAAGTCAATCGAATCTTGACTTATGAGTTAGAAGTAGAGGTGTTAAACGGGCCGGGTCAGCCCGGTTCCGGACCGGCCCAGACCAGTAGAACCCGGAACCGGCCCGCACTGGTAAGGGGGGTTGGGCTGGGCTAGGTAGGGGGCTGGGCTGGGTTTGGACGGTTTAAATTTTTGAAAAGGGTTACCCGGCCCGGTAAAACCCGTTAGATGAACAGTGCCATTAAACCGGTTAATCGGCCCGGCCCGGCCCGGCCCGGAACGTGAATATAACATTGAATATACTATGAATATATCGTGAATATACCATGAATATACTATAAATATACCACAAATATACCATGAATATACCAATTATTGTATACTAATTAACATAATTTAAAATTGTTGGAATTTAACATATAGTGTCTATATTCAGGGTATAAAACTATAAATGCTCAAATCATAGAATATGATGGTAACGTATTATTTTTAAAATATGCTATATATGTGTTATTTTAAGATTTTAAGACAATTTGTATTATTTTAAAATTATTAGACGTATTTATGCTTAATGTTTTAGTTTGTTAGATTAATTTGAAGTATTATTAATTTATTATGGATGAAAAATTAGTTTTACTATTTTTTTGTTAATTTACTTTTTAAATGCAAACTTTAATTTTGAATTTTGAAATAAATGTAATACTTGCAATTTATAAGTGTAATTTTTTCCCAAATTCCTTGTATTCTTTAAATTAATACAAAGTATTAATATAACTTACAAATTATAATAGTTATACAAAATTCCAAAAAAAATTAAAAATATAGTAAACCCGGCCCGGCCCGTATAACCCGTAACCCGTACGGTTTAATTTTTACCCGGATGAACCCCAACCCGTTAAACCGTTAAGACATAACTCGTAACCGGCCCGGACCCCAACCCGTACGGGTTCAATTTCTACGGGCCCGGCCCGGCCCACCCGCTTAACACCCATAATTAGAAGGCTCGGAATGGATTTTCGATGATTCGACTAGTTTCGGGAGATGAATTGTGACTTAGGAGCGCAATTGGAATTGAATTTGGAGACTCAGTGTAGAATTAGGCTTGAATTGGCTAAGGTTGGATTTTGGCGAATTCCGGTTGATAGGTGAGATTTTTATCTAAGGAAAGGAATGGAATTCTGAGAGTTGCAGTAGCTTCGTTAGGTGATTTTGGATATGTCTGCAAATTTTCAGGTCATTCGGACATTGTTTGGTCAGTTTTTTGATTGAATGCGCATTTCGGAAGTTTTAGTTTAACTTAGGCTTGAATCCGTGGTAATTCGATGATTTTGGTGTTTATGATAGTGTTTTTATGTTACGAGCAAGTTTGAATGAAGTAATAGAACATATCTGTGCATTTGGTTGAGGTCCCGAGGGCCTCGGGGTGATTTCGGATGGTTAAACGGGAATTTTTGAAGTTTGCAGTAGGTCTATAATTTGAAGCTCCTGGTATTTCCGCATCTGCGGAAAAAGGACCGCAGGAGCGGTTCCGCAGATGCGGCCGATTGAACGCAAAAGCAGTCCTGGAGAGGGGCTGGCATATTCCGCAAAAGCGGAAAAATAACCGCAAGAGCGGAAGTTGGAAAACCGCATAAGCGAATTTTTGGTCGCAAAAGCGATTTTTGGGAGGTTTAATAACAACCGCAAAATCGGTCAAAAGACCGCAGAAGCGGTCCCGCATAAGCGGTGGCTGGACCGCAGAAGCGAAAAATGCTGAGGGTTTAATGAAATAGTGGTTTCGAATTTCAGAAGTTAGAAAACATTTTGGGACTTCGGGAAGAGGCGATTTTCGGCAATTTGGAGAGTTTTCGAAGGAGATTCTATCCGGTATGAATTTGTAGCCTCAAATAATGTTGTTATGGTATAAAAACAAGGATTAAACGCTGAAAATTCAAGGAATTAAAGGGTAAAAATGGAGGTTAGGGCTTGAAGCCTAAGAGAGTCTAAATTGACGATTTGAGGGGCCAAATGGACTCCGATTCTTGTGTATTTTATATGTACGGACTCTGGTGAGACGAGGATTCCGACGATATGAATTTTGTATTTTTTGAGAAGTGGGCCCGGGGCTCGGGTTTTACCAACTTCATGAATTTTAATACTTTTCGAGTATTTTTGATTGGGTTATGTTTCTATAACCCCTATTGATGTATTCGTTGTGATTTTGACTAGATTCGATACGCGAGGAGGTCGATACGAAAGGAAAAGGTATTGCGGACCATTCTACGGTCGGTTAGAGGTGATTAGTTGGTGTACATGATGGCCTGAGGGTTTGAAACCCCGGCTTATCACATTGTGACGCTATTGTAGGGCGTGACTCGCACCCCATGGCAGGTGCGGGATTGTTTATGACTGGGAATTGTGACTTGGTCCATCCCGAACAAGAATTATTCTATATTGGCGACTGATACGTACCCTGTATTGGTTATATCTGGGCTAATTTCCATGTTTGGGGCCTTCTGCCGATCTGTAGCATCCTCAGAGGATGAGTATCATTGTGATAGCATGTTTGTATAATCATTGATCTCAGTCCTGTGTTTAATCACTGTTATGAAATGCTAAGTCATTTTTCCTGAAGTTAAATATCTAAAGTATATTCTTCTTAATAAATTGGAAATTGGGAAATTAATTGAATCTGTTACGTGACTCATATGTATATTGTGGACTGAGTATGGATCGAGCTGCACGCCGCAGCGAATGTTATGATTATATTGCGCTTGGGCTGAAGGAGCCCCTCCGGAGTCTGTACACACCCCCAGTGAGCGTCGTCGACGTTAAATGGATCGGGTTGTATGCCACAGTGTGTTCATGTGCATTGCATTGTATCCTTGCATTATAGTTGACTGATATTCTTGATGTTGCTTTGTTGTTGGTTCGTAGTTAAGGTGTCAGACTGTTAGTTTTAGCTTTACTTTGTGGCATTTCGTGGATTTCTTATCTTCAGACATTTTATATGCTTATTACTCACTGAGTTGGTAGTACTCACCCCTACTCCCTGCACCTTGTGTGCAGATTCAGGTGCACCGGAGGCTTAGCTGAGTAGTCGTTGTCTACAGAGCTTATCAGAGTTGTTGACGTAGTTGCTTGACGTTCGCAGGACCTGATTACTCTTCCTATTTTAGTTTTATTTATATATATACATTTCCAGACTTGAGTATTTTCGTTTAGATATTATTATTCAGTTTGTTTTAGAGGCTCTAGACTCGTGACCCCAGATCTTTTGGGAGTGTTTTTATCAGACTTCGTATTTCTCAGTATTATTCTTCGATAAATATTGGGTTATTATTCTACAACTATTTTATTCTCCTTAAATTGTCGGTTTTGAGATTTATTGTTGAATTGGGAGCGACTGTTGGTCAGGCTTGCCTAGCTTTAGGGTTGGGCGCCATCACGACCGGGTTTGGGTCATGACAGTGTATTGTGTTGAAAGAAATGGGATTGAGTGGTACACCTACCACGTGATATTATGAAATGGGATCGAGTGGTACGCATATCATGTGATATTATGAAATGGGATCGAGTGGTACGCCTACCACGTGATATTATGAAATGGGATCGAGTGGTACGCCTACCATGTAATATGTTGAGAAATGAGGGTCGGGTTGTGTGCCGCAACGGAGTATGGAACAAGTATATTGTTTTTGTATGTAGGGTTTTCCTGTGTTTTCCTTATCATTTGTTATTATACGGTTTCATTTCTTACCCGATGATTTCTATAATTAAACTGTCGTACTCCACAGCATGTTCCCCTCCCCCTTAGTTGTTTAAATTCGTGTGTTTCCTGTTATTGCACGTATATCTGTACAGGTTAATGTGATAGGTCCTATCTAGCCTCGTCACTAATTCGCCGGGGTTAGGCAAAGCACTTACCAGCATATGGGGTCGGTTGTGCTGATTCTACACTCTGTGCTCTTCTACGCAGATACAAGATTCAGACCGCAGTAGCAGCAGTGGTGCGGGTGTTAGCATTCAGATCCGCGAGACACCGAGGTAGCTTGCAGGCGTCCGCAGGCCCGGCGTCTTCTCTATTCTTACTTTATTCTGTTGTCCCATGTGTTCGAGACAAACGGTTATATGTATTTCTTTAAGACCCTTGTTTTAGTATTCTATAGTAGCTTGTGAGTAGTGACACCAGATACTGGGTAGAAGTGTAATTTGGAGTTTCGTATTTCAGTTTTTAGTTATTTAAATATTTTTAAAGTCTTCCGCTTTATTTTAATGTTTACGTTACTATATTGTTTAAACAAAATAGGTGATGTATTTCTAAATGTTCGGCTTGCCTAGCTCCAACAGTAGGCGCCATCACGACTCCCGATGGTGGGAAATCCGGGTCGTGACATGCTATAATTTGCATAGGCGTATGAATAAATAACATACAAATGCTTGAAATGACAGAGTGATTGATAAATATGTTATATATTAAAATATTGTGGCCACAGCCGATGCCAATCATTCCAGCTGTTGTTATAATATATTATTGCTACATTAAGTGTAGTCAATAATCTGATATGCAATAGAATGTCAAGACGTATTAGTCTACGACAGAAAGAAGTTCGCATTGAACTGTTAGGACAATAAAATGAGTTTTGGAATATTTAAAATATATCCATGATTATGCTTTGCACTATAATAAGTATCCCACGATAATAAAGGGGTGTAGTGATGCAAATTAGATCACCGGTTCAACCGATTTAAACAGTCGGTGGATGAGCGATGTCTTGGAAATCGTCCAAACAAATGTGCATTGACCGCTCTACAGTGGAGGTTGATTTTGTAGCCTTAGATAAGGCCGGCGAAAAAGTTGAATGGCTCCGAAATTTCTTGGAAGATATTCTATTTTGGCCCAAACGTTTGGCACCTATGTGTATACATTGTGATAGTCAAGCGGTAATAGGCAGGGCAAGTAGCGTTATGTATAACAGAAAATCTCGTCACATTCGACAGAGATACAATACCGTTAGACAACTACTCTCTAGTGGTTTTATCACGATTGACTACGTAAAGTCAAGAGATAACGTGTCTGATCCACTTACAAAAGGCCTATTTAGAGAGGCAGTTGAAATATCATTAAAGGGAATTGGGCTAAGGCCTAGGACAAGTCATCATAGCAGTAACTCTACCTAGCAGACTGGAGATCCCAAGAGATAAGTTCAAAAAGATCAAACAAAGTTATAAATGACGGTTCAACATTGTCAAATAACTCAACACATTCTCGTGATGAAGATAATGTTTAGAAATCAAGGTAAAGCATTAAGGCTTTTTGATGAGTCAATAAAGCTTAAAGCTTTTTAATAATTTTCTAAGTCTGGCAGGATATGACCAGATAGTGTGTCTATGGGATTACACGTTTAGAAATCACCTATGTGAGTATTAAGTGTAAGCCGCTTTAAGGGGAATGAAAGTAAAGGTCCATTCTTTAAGCACTCATGAAACCAGGCGGTGTTCATGGCTGAAACGAATACAACCGTGAGAACCAAAGACGGTTAAGGGTTAATTGTGTGACTTATGGTTGTCTAGGTATACACCAAAGTTCGACGGTTCAAAGATATCAAATCTACCGCTTGACTGAGTATATCCGACATAAGCTCACTACGGAAAGTTCAAAGGGAAACCTACTTATCCAGATGCGGTTAATCTTTATTTGTGAATCACAATATTTTCATGCATGTTTTTCCTCATGTGACCATTCCCCATTAATGTGGGGGATTATTGCGTTTTATTAAGGGGTGTGAATGGGAAATGGAAGAGGCACCTTTTAGACTGCACCTCTCCATATCACCCCTATAAATTTAGAGGCTTGGCCTCATTTTTCAGACATGAAATCAGACATGTAAAATCTGAAATTTTCTCCCCTCTTTTCTATATTGTTGTATTATTTTCTAAATAAACATAAGTGTCAAGTGTGATTTGCTCCGTTTGTTGAGTTCGCTGAAGTTCTGTGATTTGAAGTGCCGCTATCACAGAATAATTATTCCGTTCTATCCTGGGAGGAATTAATCCGTATACCTTGGGCAACAGTGAAGGGATTAAATTCCTTAAGGACACATTGTACATTCAGTGGGCTCAGAATTATTTTATGATTTGTTTATTAAACTAACGTTTGTTTTCTTCTATAATTTTTTAATTTTGAACACAGTAATATCAACACCTACTAACATACAACCCTAATGCTCGACCTCCACATCCACACCTTCCTATCAAGGGTCATATTTTCGAAATCTAAAGCTATGCCATGTCTTGTCTGATTATCTTCCCCCAGTACTTCTTAGGTCGCTCTTTACCTCTTCTCTTACCCGTCATAGCTAACCGCTCACAACTTTCTTACCGGGACATTTGGGCTTCTCCTCCGTACGTGTCCGAACCATCTGAGTCTCGCTTTCTGCATTTTATCATCCTTATGAGACACGCCCACCTTCTCCCGAATATTTTTATTTTTAATCTTATCCATCCTAATATGCCCAAATCAATTTTTTACACGAATAGCCAAGTTTTACTAGGTGGTTGTTATGGTCACGCAAAATCTTAAAAAACAGCCTCCAAGTTAGGCAAAGTAAACTAACCTGAGTAAAGTACAATTAATAGAACCATTTGTTCATTATCTCTTTGGTCCTACTATATCAAGCAGAATTTTGTTAGGTAAAGGTGGACCAGGATTTAATTATCGCGTGTATTCTTTGGTTAATAAAATGGAAATCTTAAATCTAAATATCCGTCGAGTTAAATAAAACATTTGTTATGTAAAGTGAAGATAACATACTAAAAACTGTTATGATAAATATCATATTAAGGTGGATGTCTACTCTTCTTCCATGATCTTCATCTCAAATGCTTAATAACATATTCAATGACATATTTTGTATGTTCAATGATATATTTTCTTCACTTTTTATGCCTATATAAAGACCTTGTAATAGATAGGAAAATACACACAATTGAAGAAGAAAATCTCTTCCTTCTCTCTATCTCCATTTCTTGTTCATGTTTTACTAAATTGCTTTTATTTCTTTGTTCCATATTATTTCTTTGAGTTATATTTCATAACACGTTATCAGCACGAGTCTCTAACCAATTGTACATATATCTACCAAAAAAAATTATACATCCGGAAAGATTTCAATTAGAAGCCATACATATCATCTCATGGTTAGATGTAAAGAGAAAACTACATATGGTAAGTAATGAAACGTAAGAAGGTGTGATTATATTATATTTGTCATTCCTTTAATATCTCATATGCACATAACTTGGTACTACACCCGTATTGCATAAGCACATATTAATATTACATCTTTTATATCACGTGAATGGAATGATATTTTCGAAGATCTATATGTGAAAATTATAGTAGCAGTTAATTGTTGATATGATGCATGTCATGGTAACCAAGGATATGTTATATAAGTTGTCTTATGCATATTTATGTGTTAACTATCTTCGATCTGTCCTGCCGCTTTTAATATTTTTTTTTACTTGGATGAATATTTTTTCCTATTGGGTTTTTGACCTTGCATATAGTAAAAATAAAAGGTAAAAAAAAATTGGTCATACTAATTAGAAGCATAAATCATCTTGAAGAAAACAAGAAATACTTCACGTCTTTATCTAGGTAGATTAATTACTTCTTTGAAATTTGGAAAACAAACCAACTATTGAGAAAGTATACTTTATAATTTATGATTGTGTCATTTGACTACTAGAAGAGGTATTTTCAAGTATCTATGATCTACTTGATGCTTGCTATTAACTTATTATTTTCAAATATTTTATATGAATAATGCATAAGATACAATTGGTAAGTTGTTATCTATAATGTCACTTTTCAGGAAATATAAATGCTGAATTTATGTATTAGTACTATATATGTGTTGTTACCTATATGTTGTACTTTTGATAAATTTATTCACTAATTGTTTGGTTGAATTGAGTGAAGGAAAGTCATGACGTTAAATCAAATCCAATAGGTAGGGTATACCCCAAAAACACCAATATTTTTTAGAGATGCTCAAAAAATATTATGACGATGATTTTATGATCCATTTAAACTCTAATAGAATTTTAAAAAAAAATATTCTGACTACAAATGGTTGTATTTCATATAGATGCTACAAATAATTGATAAAGATTTACAATGATTCGAGATTTGCACACTTATTTAAGAAAACAAATTTGATTTGCTAAGTTGCAAATTAGTTGTGTACAACTTTCTTGGTATATGATTAAAATTAAGGCTTGAGAATAAATTTCAATATTGTTTAGCCTATTATGCCATTGATTGAGGATAAAACATTGGGATCAAGTCTTGATGCTCCATAATGATAAGAGTTGGGTTTGAGTCCCAATTTATTATAGCATAACATGCCTTTATATATGTAAGACATTGGGTTTGAGTCCCATTGTACCATATTGATGATATAATGATGTGACGACCCGGCCCGTCGTCACGTGAGTTACCGCCCCATTTCCCCATATTATGTTTCTCTATGCTTCATTATCGGTATTTGAGGTGATCAGGTATAATTGGATTGGTTTTAGATGGAAATGAGACACTTAGTCTCTTAAAGGGGAGCTTATTTTGGAAAAGTCAATCGGAAGTTGACTATTCGGTTAGAGGGCTGGGATGTGAATTTCGGTGATTTGGTTAGTTTCGGGAGGTGATTTGTGACTTAGGAGTGCGATCGAAATTGATTTTGGAGGTCCGGTGTAGAATTAGGCTTAAATTGGTGAAGTTAGTATTTTGGCGAAATCCGATTGATAGGTGAGATTTTGATTCGAGGGTCGGAATGGAATTCCGAGATTTGCAGTAGCTTCGTTAGGTGATTTTGGATGTGCGGGTAAAATTTCAGGTCATTTGGAGGTGTTTTGGTCGGGTTTTTGATCGAATGTGTTTTCTGGAAGTTTTGAAGAAACTTAGGCTTGAATCCGTGGTGAATTGATGATTTTGGTGTTATTTGATGTATTTTGATGATTGGAACAAGTTCCTGTGATGTTTTGGGGTATGTTGGTATTTTTGATTGAGGTCCCGGGGGCCTCAGTGTGATTTCGGGTGATCAGACGGAAGAATTTTGGACTTGGAGTGTTGCAGAATTTCGACAACAGTTGCAAACCAAAATTGGTCATCGCGTTCGCGTGAGCGTCCTCGCGTGAGCGTAGAAGGGCCTGGGGGCCAGCCTAGTTTGTTCATCGCGTTCGCGATGGTGAAGTCGCGTTCGCGTAAGAGGATCACCTGGTGCATCGCATTCGCGTAGTGTTGGAAGCTGAAGCATCGCGTTCGCATCTGGTGGTACGCGTTCAGGTAGAGTTAATTGGTCAGTTGGAATTTGTGTTCATCGCGAACGCGAGCGAGGTCTCGCGTTCGCATAGAAGGAAAACTGGGCATCAGAAGGGTTTATTAGTGTTATTTCATCCGCGACCCATTTATCATTTCCTCCATTTTTGAACCACCTCAAGAGCTTTTTGGTAGAAATTGAAGAGGGTTTTGACGGAAATCGATTGGAGGTAAGTTTCGTAACCTAGAAACGCTATTTTATTGAAGAATCCACCTTTAATTCTTGGAAAATTGGGTGAAAATTGAAAAACTAGGGTTTGGGTTTTGAAATGAAAATTTGGGTTTTGAGGGAGTATTTGGACTCCGATTTTGGTAAATTTTATATGTACGGACTCGTGACGAGACGAGGAATCCGGTAATGTAAATTTTGTAATTTTTCGAGAAGTAGGCCCGAGGCTCGGGTTTTGCTAGTTTCGAGATTTTTGCTATTTTTCGATTGGGTATTGTTCCATTGGCATATTGTGATGCATTCGCTCTGATTTTGGTTAGATTCGACGCGCGTGGAGGCCGATTTGAGGGGCAAAGGCGTCGCGAGCTAGAGATTTCACTAGTTCGAGGTGAGTAATACTTGTAAATGATATCCTGAGAGTTTGAAACCCCGGATTTGCACATCATAGTATTGTATCGAGGTGACTTGCACGCCGGATATGAGCGTGGGGTAGAGCACCATTGGGGATTGTGACTTGATCCGTCCCGGTTGTTGATTTTACTGCATATTTGACTGAAACACCTGTTATCAACATAATTTAGGCTGATTGCCATGTTTTGGGGCTTCGTGCCGACTATTTGACTCCTTCAGGGATTGGTATCACTGTTTTTGCATTACTTTGCATATTAAATGGTCTCAGTCCAAGGTTTTAATACGATTTTGCAAACTCAGCTATTTTTTCTAAGATTTGAAAAACTTGAACAATATTTTATTGTCGTTTAGAGCTGAGAACTGTTATTTTAAAATGTGCCCAAGTGGCTTATGTGCATTTCTGGACTGAGCATGGATCGGGCTGCGCGCCGCAGTAGTGTTATAGTAATTTCTGGATATATGGTTGGCTGGGGCTGCACGCCACTACGGTACTATATTGATGGTTGGATTGGGCTGCGCGCCGCAGTGATACTGTATTGATATTGAGGCCGAGGGCCTGGTTGATGCCACGAGATGGCTTGATTATTGCGCTTGGGCTGTAGGAGCCCCTCCGGAGTCTGTACACACCCCCAATGAGCGTCGTCGATGATAAACACATGGTTGGCTCGGACTGCACGTCGCAATGGGTACCTGAGTGTACCGATCATGTGCATTGTATTGCATTCATGCATTGGTTCCTGTTTGTACTACGTGGCATGACATTCAGCACTCTCATATCATTGGCATCCATGCTATTTCTTGCACTATTACCAGATACCCTGGTGTTATTTGTTAATGGAGTGATGTACCCGAGGGGCTGAGTTATGTGCGAACTTGCACTATCTGACTATGAATTTATTTGCTTGACTGTTGGAAAGGGATATTTTTCAAGAGAGGTTTTTAACTGAGCCAGGTATTTTCTAAAGGGTTTTTTATGGATTTACTGTTTTCTCAAAGGGATGTGCTGTTCCATATAGCATAATGGAGTGCCTTACGTGATTTCTTGCTGCTCAATTATTATTTACTCTTGTTACTCACTGAGTTGGAGTACTCACTTTACTCTCTGCACCTCACGTGCAGTTGTAGGTATTGTTCACCCAGTAGCGGGTTAATAGCGGATTGTACCTGAGCAAGGTGACCGCCAGTGTTCGCTGCACCGGACTTCATCTTTTGATTCTAGAATTTTACTTTGTATATTATTATTGGCCCTATAGTTGTGTTCAGTCTTCTTTAGATGCTCGTGACTTGTGACACCCCGATCGGGTCGTGTTGGATTGTAAGTACTGGTTATTATTGTCGTTGAGCTATATTTATCTCTTCATTATGTTTAATAATTGTTAAAGAGAGATGGTTTGGGTTAGTTGGCTGGCCTTGTCTTCACGAGAGGCGCCATCACGACCGGGTTTGGAATTGGGTCGTGACAAATGATGACTAAAGAAAAATAATGCAGCTCCATTCTTCATGAAAAGGCATGAAGATTGTCCCACTAGATTAGCTCAAGTCTTGAAGTGAATGTGGTAGCAATGCATCATAAGTCTAAATAAAGACAAGTGGTTGAACAATGAACGTGAGCGTAATAATATTCATCACAATGATTATAAAAGGAGAACAACATGGGTTCTCAAAAATAAGCCCTTCAAAATATAAAGACAATGTTTACCATCAAATTGGTATAAAGCACATCGCTAATTATGATCCATTCCTTGAAGAGAATGTGACTTGTGATAAGCATTGAGAATGCAGACCCATTCCTAAAGGTGAATGTGGCAATATGTGATAAAGCAATAAAGACATGCAATTCATGATTAGATGAATATCACACAACTCACCTCTAAGGGATGTTTGAGTGAAATAAAGAGAATAAATATTATTGTGTGGTTACATGAATATGTCATTGGTCGCGTACATGTGGTACACCAAAATTTATTTTGTCATGTCTTATAAAAGGATATTAAAGGCAAAATTAAAGCAAGAAATAATTTTGCTTATGATGATTTTGACCATGACAAATATTATGATATGATTTTCTCCGTGAAGGAGACATTCACCATATGGATAGTGTGACAAAAGATCTTGTAGTACAAAATTATTGAGAGCTCCGAAAGAGCGAATTTGTTACTACCCGAATAAATAAAATTATTCATGGCATTGGTGGTAGTAAGTCTCAAAAGAAACTTTTTGAGTTTCAAATGTATAAATCAAAGTGGTTGGCATATTGAGACTATAAATGAAAAGAAGATTGAATATCTTCATATTTCTATAATTATACCGGGTAAATATGAAAGGTTACCCGATCTTCTTTCTATTTGTAGTACACAAATATAAGCATGATGCTGGAATCATATGACACAAGTAAACTAGAGGTTTACTAAAATAAATATTTGTTGGCATGACCGGTTGACCATCCCGGTTCAATTATGATGCAAAAAATTAATTGAGAATTACATTGGCATATATCGAATAATAAAAGATTCTTCAAGAATTCTCTTGTGCTGCTTATTCTCATGATAAACCAGTTAAGGTTGGGATTAAATCCCTTGATTTCTGGAACGAATAAAAGGTAATAAATATATGGGCCCAGTCACCTGCCATGTGGACCGTTTACTATTAAATAATTTTAATAGATGCATCTATTCTATGGCCACATGTACATTTGTTATCAACTTGCAGCTTGGCTTTTGCAAGATTGCTTGCTCAAATTATTAGAGCACAGTTCCAAAATATAAATTATAATAATTTATTTTGATAATACTGGTTTAAATCCAAGTTGGTATAGCAGAAATTGTATGCCTCCAATTATAGCTAAATCATTGGTTATGAGAACAAAACTCCCAAAAATAAAATTTGGTATGAGATGTATTATTTAATATACTGCAACACTTGTATGCATCTAGCCAAGTTATAAAAATTTCTCCCTATCACAATCGGTTCGGGGTCAAGAACCAAATAATTTCTATATATAAATATGGATGTGCTATATGATTTAATTATGCCACCACAATGCACAGAGATGAGTTCCCAAAGAAGGTTGGAAAATGTGTTGGTAATCCCAACATTAGGGAGAGAAAATGGACAGCTGAGAAAGTGATACGTGAAATAAATTATTATGAATATATATAGATCCTCGTACAAAAAAATATGAACTTGAAGTTCAAGTGATAATTAATGCATAAATTATTGCCAAACGCATTTGTTGACCCAAAGCTAAATGTCATATTTCGGCTGCTAATGCTCCAAATAGAATAAAGTCCATGAGGGACATAGTCTATGGCATGCATGAAGCGTAACAGACCAATCGGTTCCAAAGATAAAACTTCTTGAAGAAGGAAATGGGCAAATGTTCAAGATGGTCACAATAACGAGGCAAGTGCTCTAGAAGAGCACCACGACATAACACTTCATAAGACCTCGTGGGAGAGGCTTGGGTACCTGATAATAATGAGATAAAAAGATCTCAATAAGTTATGTCTTTATTAGGTAATAATGGAACCGATATAAAATGATCGTCGGCGATATTGTTAACATAATGTAGCGCCCAATATTATTAATATTGACGAGGATCTGGAGCTCAAATCTGTCATGAAATTTGGACAGATAAATGATTGGCTAAATAAAAAATACGCAATGAAAATTAACTTCACTTGAAAAATGTGAAGTTGGGCGGATAGTCCCAATACCTGAAAGTATAAAGCCAATGGAGGTATAAATATATTCTTGTGTAAAAAGTTCAAGTCGATAGACATAAAGAGGACTTGTGACACAAGAAAATTAGTAAATATCCTTACATTGATTATATGGAGACATGTTCTCTTATGGTGGATATAATCATTTCAGGTTTTAATCTGGCAATACATGAAAACTTGATATGCGAATAATGGAAATCATTAAAGGAATTAAATTGTTCTGAAGCATATTAATATTTCCGAGAAATTTATTAAATAAAGCTTCAAAATCCTTATATGGATTGAAACAATCAGGGCGCATGTGGTATAATCTCCCGAGTGAGCACCTGTTGAAAGAAGGGTACAAGAATTATTCAATTTTTCCTTGTGTCTTTACAAAAGGATTTAGATCTAAATTTGTTATAATCGATGTATATGTTGATGATTTAAATATCATTGGAACTCCTAGGTAGCTTCTTAAAGAAGTAGATTATTTAAAAGAAAGAATTTAAAATGAAAGATATTGGAAAGATAAAATTTTGTGTTGGTCTACAGATTGAGTATATGAAGGATGAAATTTTTATCCATCGATAAACATACACTGAAAAGATTTTAAAGCGATTTTATATGGATAAAGCAAATCCATTTAGTACCCCGATGGATCTGAGATCACTCTATATAAATAAAGATCCATTCCAACCTCATGAAAATAATGAAGAACTTTTTGGTCTTGAAGTATCATATCTTAGTGCAATTGATGCATTAATGTATCTTGCTAACACTACAAGGCGTGGTATAACATTTTCAGTTAATGTCTTAGCAAGATATAGCTCTAGTCCTACAAGGAGGCATTGGAGTGAAATCAAACATATATTGTGTTATCTAAATGAACTACCAATGTGAGCTTATTTTATGGCAATAATTGCAATTCCGATCTTGTTGGTTATGCCAATGCGGGGTATTTATCTGACACACACAAGGCTTGATCACAAACATGCTATGTGTTTACATGTGGAGGCATTGCCATATCTTGGCGATCGACTAAGCAATCAATCGTGACTACTCATCTAATCATGCTGAGATAATTGCTATTCATGAAGAAAGTCGAGAAATGAGGTCTATAATACATCTTATTAAAGACAAATGTGGTTTGAAGTGTTGCAAACTACCAAGAATTTTGTATGAAGACAATACAACATGCATAGACCAATTGAATGGAGGATTCATAAAAAGGAGCTAGGGCAAAGCACATTTCACCACTGTTACTTTTTATACATGATCTTCAAAAGAACGGTGATATCGATGTGCAACAGATTCATTTAAGTGATAATATGACTGATTTGTTCACCAAATCTCTACCGACGTCAACCTTCAAGAAACTAGTGTACAAGATTGGGATGTGAATGATCAAGGATGTGAATTGATGCTCTCATCAGGGGGAATTAATATGCGTTGTACTCTTTTTTTCCTTACAAGGTTTTGTCCCACTGAGTTTTCTTTGCAAGGTTTTTAACGAGGCAACCAAAAGGCGTATTTCTAAACATGTGTACTCTTTTCCTTCCCTAGAATTTTTTCCCATAGGGTTTTTTCCTAGTAAGGTTTTAACGAAGCACATTATCTATGGACATCCAAGGGGGAGTGTTATGATAAATATCATATTAAGGTGAATGTCTACTCTTCTTCTATGGTCCTCATCTCAAATGCTTAATGACATATTTTGTATGTTCAATGACATATTTTGTATGTTCAATGACATATTCCATAGCATATTTTCTTCACTTTTTATGCCTATATAAAGACTTTGTAATAGATAGAAAAATATACACAATTGAAAAAGAAAATCGCTTCCTTCTCTATCTCCCTTTCTTGTTCATGTTTTACTAAATTGCTTTTTTTTTTGTTCCATATTATTACTTTGAGTTTTATTTCGCAACAAAAATAGACTTTTAGGGGTCGTTTGGTATGAGGTATAAGGGTGGTATAAGAATTAATACCACCTTAATACTCTGTTTGGTTAGCAAATCAGGTATAAGTTATCCCGGTGTTAATTTTAACACCGGGATAACTTATACCTCACAGATGGTGGGGTAATTAGCACCGGTATAACTTATACCTTCCTCTTATAAATTATTCAATTGTCATTCTTAATACAACATACCAAACAATGAATAAACAACAATCCCAGCACAATTAATCCCAGCATAACTTATCCCATTATAACTTATACCGGTATAACT
>MU705366.1:6899-17626 GCA_026770625.1 Nicotiana glauca | reverse complement strand
TTCTGCTCTTTGAGAGAATTACTTGGCATTATTTGTTTTTCAAAAAATTATTAGGACCAAATTGTTACTTTTCAAAAAACTTGTCATAATTGCTTTTTTCAGTGCATTAATTACGCCTTCAGTCTTTTCCCTCTCTTTTTAGTCTGTTTTCCATCAGTTTGCAGCCAAAGTTGGAAAGTCAATCATCACGTCGCTTCATCTGACACCCTTTCCTTCTCTGTACTCAACCATCAAATCTCCTCTCTTTAAGTTAGTCCTTTTCCGTCTCTTTCATCTCCACCATCTCCCTCAACTCTACCAACTACATCTTCAATCTGTACCAACCCTCTCTTTTTCCACGGCAAAATCTTCCAAAAATCCCTATGCTTCCACCAGGAAAAGTACTCGCTAAAAAATAAAACCCTCTTCCGCGCCTCCTGAACAAATAGACTTAGGGTCAGATCGTTCTGAGGGTTGTGCCTCTTCTCAAGGAGGGTACTCTAAACACTCCCAACTTTTAGGTGACAAAGCCTCTGGAAAGCGTCCCATGGAGAATCCTCCTGCTTTTACTCCAAAGAAATCAAAGTTTGATTTCTCTGCCTCTCTCGAATCCGACCTAAATTTCTGGGACACCTCAAATAGGGATTTCTTTGTTTCTTTTAAGGACAAGCCCATCGCCCATGGTAGAGTGGTAGATCTCGATCTTATGGAGTCTCTCAACTGTAAGGTAAAGGACCTTTTCGTGTATCAAGGGTGGGAAAAATTTCTCTCTATTTCTCCGCCTAAAGTGTATGAACCCGTCGTCCGTATGTTTTATACTAATCTTCACCCTAGTAAACCTGATAGGCTTAAAACTCTTGTTCTTGGTAAACGCATTGTTCTTGATTGTGGTTTGTTCGACTCCCTTTTTCTATGTCGTTGCTTTGGTTTCCCGACTGTCTTTAAGAATGTCTGGCCTGAGGATTTTGAAATCACCTTTAATCAGGCTAAACAGTGTATTGCAGAAAATCCATCTGAAACCCTTCCCAATCAATTAGGGCCCAGTGATGTTAGCTTTGAAAGTAGGGTTCTTGCTCACATTGTTGCAACCACTCTCCTTCCCAGAACTGGTTCCTTCTCAACCCTCTCTCAGCGGGACACCTTCTTTGTCTACCGTCTTATCTCCAACCTCAAAATCAAGTTGTCCTCCTGCATCATAAATTTTATGATTGAGAGTGCTGAAGATCCAACCAGTCTTCCTTACGGTATGGCCATCACCCACATTCTAGAAGCTCATCAAATTCCGCTTTCAGACTACTCCTCTGTTCCTGTGTACAAGTGCTACAACTTTATAGCCTTCTCTAGTATGGGGTATGTGAGTATCAAGGGTGTCTGGGTCAAGAAGGGTGATAGTGATGCAAAGCCAACCCCTGTGGAAACCAAGCCTTCATCTGCTGTTCTTCCCTCTCCCATTACTGCAGACCTAAATGAAAAGTTCAGCTCCATTGACTCTTAACTCTTAGACATCAAGACTCTCATGTCCACCACACAGTCGACTGTGGATGCTATTCATGCTATTTCTAAGGAAACAGAGTCAGATGTGTCCAAAATCAAGGTGGCTGTGCAAAGGGTAAGGGAGAATGCGGTTAAAGCCTTCAAGGAGGTGCATGACAGGCTGGATGGAATGAGCGTTGCTGCCAACACCAGCTTTGAACAGTTGAAGGAGGCAATCTGCAACACTCTTACCTACTTTCTGCGTCGATGAGATGGATGTGGTCTACAGACAATTTTTCCTTTGTTTTAAACTTGTTTTGGCTGTGGTTGGGCTATGCCCGTGGATGTTTTTCTTTTCTCTTTTGCGTATGTGGATATTATTTTTGCTACTCCCTCTTTGCTGATGTCAAAAAGGGGGAGAATATATATCTTCTAGACTATTAACGCTCTATGTGCAGGTTCAAGTCGATTATGCATATACTCTCTATTCGTTATACAGGTTAAGTCGACTATGCTACATGCATAGATAGTATCTCTTATTCTTTGAACTAGTTAAGTCAACTATGCTACCCATGCATAGACAATAATATATAGGTACAAGTCGACTACACACATTGAGGTGGAGATCAAGTTCAGTTGACTACACATATTGAGGGGGAGCCAAGTCGCCCGGTCCCAAACAGGGAAGTCAACTGTTGTTTATCCCTTTACATATATGTATATTATTTTGCCATCATCAAAAAGGGGGAGATTATTGGAACATATTTTAATGATGTAAATTAATATGCATGTGTAGGAGTTCAAGAAGCAAAAAGGAACTATTGGAATTGCTATGTCGAACAAGGAAGGATATCGTTCTCAAAGGAAGCTGCCCTAAATACTCACGATGCACAAGGAAAGAATCAACTCTACATCAGCAAAACAGGATTAACTCCATGATTCTGGGAAATCAAATCTACCGTAATGGAATAAAGATTCAACGCAATCCGTGATTAACGAGTCAGATCAAATCACTAAACACCAATTAAAGCTAGAGGATCCGAACAACAGTCAAGATCGGAAGGTCCCAAAATCAAGGAAGAATTCTGTCAAATCCGTCATTTGCCAAAGGAAAAGATCTGAAGAGAAGAAATGGCTAGTACTTTATTCTTGGAAAGAATCAACTCTTTCCAAGGATCAAAACCCTTGGGTTGACAAGCCTTCACCATTCATCCTTGTATAAATTCATAGTGCAAATCCATCCTTAGTATACTTTGATCAAACGAAAACAACTCTCTTCAATTTACTGCAAACAAGCATAGTAGCCTATATAGATCTGTCTGTAACAAGTCAGGGATAGAAAGAGAGCACACAACTGGTAAGGCATTGTATCAAATGAGTGCCAGAAAACTGAGCGACAAATATCAAATCTGTACTCGAAAGAAAACTTATTTTCTTGAAGAGAAATCCCTTGCAACCCAAGGGGACTGGATTAGGATTCACATGGAATCCGAACCAGTATAAAATTCCTGATGTCTTTAATTTTTGCAAATTACTTCAAATTTCTCTATCTGCAAGATTGCCATATTCAGTCGACTACTAAGGTTTTAAGTCAACTTATTACGATTAATTTTAATTATATACAATTCACCCCCCTCTTGTACTTTCAACTCGGAGTTGATTTGATAGGATTCAGTGTCGTTTGTGGAATTTGAAAGTTTATAAGCTCTTAGGCTTGAATACGAGGTTGATTTGGTGTTTTGGTATTGTTTTGAGTGATTCGAAGGCTCGACTAAGTTTGAATGATGTTATGGGATGTGTTGGCATGTTAGGTTGAGGCCTGAGAGCCTCGGGTGAGTTTTGGGAGGTTATCGGACCAAATTCTTGGTTTTGAGAGTGGTAGATTTTTCTTTTGTTCGGTTGCAGAGTATTGTTCGTCGTGTTTGCAAGAGGTCCTCGCATTCGCGAAGGGTTTTTGAGAGAGGCAACTGGTTTTTTCTTCGCGTTCGCGATGTAAGTCCCGCGTTCGCGAGGAGCGATCCGTGTTCGCATAAGATCAGTTGTTTGGTCTTCGCATTTGCAGGTGGGCCCTCGCATTTGCAAAGAAGGGAATATTTTCCTTAGGAAAATTGTTCTTCATGAACACGAGGGAGCTACCGCATTCGCGAAGAAGGAAATAATACCTGGGTAGAATGTTTAAATAGAGGTCTTCGCGATTTTTAGCCTATTTCCCACCATTGTTGAGCGGTTTTGAAGCTTTTTGAGAGGGATTCGAAGGAAAACAGTTCGAGGTAAGATTTTTTAACTCAATACTCAATTCTATGGTGATTTCTAACTAATTAGACATGAAATTAGTGGGATTTAAAGCCTAAAATTGGAGAATTAGGGCTTGAAATTGGAGAGTGTAAATTGGGGATTTGAGGGGCCATCTGAGGTCCGATTTTGATGATCTTGGTATGTATGGTATCTTGGTAGGATGAGGATTCTTGTGATGTAATTTTTATCAAATTTCGAGATATGGGACCGAGGGTCGAGTTTGGCCAATTTCAGGATTTTTGGTCTAAATTGATAATTTTTGTATTGGTTTTATTACTTTAGCGTATATTGATGATAATATAATAATTTTGGTTAGATTTGATGCATTTATCGGGTCCAACCGTACACCACTACAGAGTGGCAAGAGCGATCGATGCAGCTTTTATCCGAGAAGGTCGAGATGGAATCCACAAGGAGCTAGATTTTTTGGGAATAGGGTTCCTATCTACACTAGTAATGTGCAAAGTAATTGTTTACACTTATAAACATTTATTGATGGTTCGCTAATCTATATTATCAATAATGATGCTAAAATTAAGCTAAATATGATATCTTTTTGTGATGTTTTCTTAATTTAGGGAAAGGCACTAGGAAAATGACTTTCCCCTAGGTGAGTACTTGATGGGTTCTAAAACCTAAGGCAAAGTTGTTAGGATTGGGATTGCAATATATCCAATGCACGAAACTACTCACTCTATACCTCTCAGTAGCTTGAGTGACTTTGCCCTAATTGGCTTTCTCAAGACCAATTCGGTGTCAAAATTGTGCAAGCAATATAGGCTTAAGTCGGGTATTACTATCTCTAGGTTTAACCCTTTAATTGGGGCTATTAATATCTTGAATATGCCCCCAATTCCTTGTTGGCCTGATTTTCCTAGACTCAAGTTCTCTTTCTCAAGTAGGACCCAAGTCAAAAAGGCACAAATTAGCGTTTGCAACCACTAATTCAACATGGAAAACATAAATCAGGCCAAATATCAACCATCCATAAACATCTAAGCCCTAAAACAAGAGACCCATCAAATAACCACACTAGGGTTGAGCCACAACCTTAGCTAATGGGTATAACTACTCATGATAATAAAGGAAATCAGATATTGAGATGAAGAATAACCCATAAAATATAATTACAAGCTAAGATTTGAAGATTCAATGTTAAACTAGCTACAAAATTACTCAAAATAGCTAAAAGACGGCGTTCACGTGCTCAGCTACAGATAAGATGACCTAAAATTTTGAAAAAGAAGTATTTATACAAGGCCGAATTTTCTGGACAAAAGTATCCCTGAAAGAGGTATCGCGGAAAATAGACTACGGCTGCGGTGAGGCTTTTTGGATTCAAATCTTGTTCTCTAAATCTGGCCACCACGGACTGCAATAAATGGATTACGGTCGCGATGGCTTCATCGATGCCACATTAAATCAACCACAGTCAGCGGTGTCTTGAAACTTCCTACTTCATGTTCTCTGAATCTCTTCTCTGCGGACCGCAACAAATGGACCGCGGACACGATGAGGCTACTGCAGCCGCAAAGAATCAACCACAGGCCGCGTTGCTTGAAATTCAAGGATTGCATCTTCTCTGATCTTTGCCACCGCGGACCACGATAAAAGAACCGCGGTCGCGGTGGTCTATTGCAGCCGCGGTAGATTTACTGTTGTAGGGGTGCTTTGACTTGTTCTTGGCACTTGTGCAGGTTTCACTCTTTTTTGAGCTGGTTTTGACTTCCTTGTCACTATTTGACCAAACACTGCAAGCAAGCACAACATGTAAGCTTTCGGGATTAGTTGTATACACTTTTAATCCAAAATTCAAGCAAAAATAAGTATAAAATAGACTAGAATCCCTAGTTATCAAGCATTTGGAGGACTATTCGAGAGGCAAAGGCATCGTGGGCTAGAGTTTGGACCGGTTTGAGATAAGCAATGATTATAAATGTTGTCCTGAGGGTATGAAACCCCAGATTTCACATCGTTGTTCTTCTTTGAGGTGGCGCACATGTTGTATGACAAGCGCGGGATCGTGCACCGTTGGGGATTGTGACTTGGTCCATCCCGTACGACTATTAAGTCACATATTTGATTGAAAACTATTTGATTTTAATGTGTTTTGGAAAGTATTATTATTTTTTGGGTTGAATGCCATATTTGGGGCCTCGTGCCAATTGTTTTGGACCCTTATAGGCTTTTTACTACTGGTCCTCACTATTTGGCTTAATATTTGTACTCAGACATGCTACGTTTTACTGAATTCATAACTCATCCATATTTACTCCGTTTTTGATATATTAAATGATATTTTGAGCTGAGCATCATGTTTTACTGTTGCCCGAGTGGCTTAAGAGGTTTTCGACTGAGTGAGACCGAGGGCCTGTGTTGTGAGGATATTATGGGACATTTTGTACTTATTTGTGATATTGAGGGGCCGAGGGCCTGATTTATTATGCCACTAGGTGGCTTGTTATGTGAGGCAAAGGGCCTAATTGATTATGTAACGAGATGTCTTGTTATAGCGCTTGGGTTGTAGGAGGACCTCGGAGTCTGAACACCCCCGTAAGTGCGGGTACCCAGTGTGAGTGATGTGATATTGCCCGAGGGGCTATTGTTGATTCATATTATTGCCCGAGGAGCTGATTACGAGTGATTGTGAGGTAGCTCGAGGAAGGGTGGGCATATTTCGATCGGAACTGAATAAACCGACCGAACTAATTTTTTTATTTTTTTCGGTTTCGGTTATTCGGTTTGTTCGGTCGGTTTTGGTTTAAAATTTTAAAATTTCAGTTTTTCGGTTCGATTTTCGGTTATTAAATTTTTTAGTTCGGTTAACCAAAAAATCGAATTATTAGCATATATGTTCTTTAAGTTATATATAGGCTAAACCCATAGGTAATAAATTAATATTATTAGGTCCAATATATCAAAGACTCAACTCAATTAAGTATGTCCATCAACTTTCCAATCTTAAAGACTTTCAGTCTATTAAAACTTCCATAGCATATGCGATAGATACTGGGAGAATTTCACACAGAGTTGTAATTTACACTATGTTTGAATTTTATGATCCATAACAGTGTGCAAAGTTTAGTCTATTTTTTTTCTCTATAAACACAATATTTCCAACAATTTCGAAGTTTTGGAAAAATTAACAAATTTGCCGGTCATATTATTAAATAGAAGGAGTCTAATATGATAATGTTCAAACCGAAAACCGAACCGAAATTAGAAAAACCGAACTGAAACGAACTTATTTCAGTTCGGTTTCGATTATTACTTTTACAAAACCAAAAATCGAATAACCGAACCGAATTTCTTCAAACCGAACCGAACCGACCGAATGCCCACCCCTAGCTCGAGGGGCTAGTTCTGTTGATATTTTGTCCGAAGGGCTGGTTCTGTTGATATTTTTCTCGAGGGGCGATTTATAGTACAAGCTTTGCCCGAGGGGCTGTTTACGTTTCTATCTTTTTTCTTGCTGTTTTCATCACTCGTTTGAAACTATTGAAATATGTTTTAAATGGAAAGGTTTTACTGAAATTGAGTTATTTTACGAGAAATATAGTTTCTATACCGTTTTGAGCAATGTACCATATTTGTTGTAGTGTTATGACGTGAAATTATGTGTTTTCTTACCGCTTAACTTTTATTTACTTTTATTACTTACTGAGTTAGTGTACTCACATTACTCCATGTACCTTGTGTGCAGATTCAGGAGTGGCGGGTCGCGATAGTGAGCATTGATTGTTCATTCGGTAGGATTTCGGAGTCGACAAGGTAGCTGCATGGCGTTCGCAGCCCTGTTCTTCTCCCTTATATATTCCCTAGCTTTATTTAGTATGGTCTTCCAGTCTTGTTTAGACTTTATTGTATTCAGATAAAGTTGTAGTTGCTCGTGACTTGTGACACCCCGATGTCGGACTTGTGTATCTATTGCGCATTGGTCATTATACTTATACTATGAGAATTCTTGTTAATTAATGGCTTAAAAATGAATTTTATAGAATAATGGTTTGATTTGGGAATTGTGTTGGCTGGCCTAGTTTAACGATAGGCGCTATCGCGACCGGGTCGGTTTAGGGTCGTGACAAGTTGGTATCAGATCCTAGGTTACATAGATTTTACGAGTCATAAGCAGATTTAGTAGAGTCTCACGGATCAGTACGGAGATGTCTGTACTTATCTTCGAGAGGCTTCATAACCTTTAGGAAATCCTACATTCTTGAATTCTTATCGTGTGTCATTAATTTAGCTTGAAATGTAACTCTTGAAATTCCTTCCACGCGTTGGTATATGCGCATGAGTGCTTAGTCTTAGATGTGCATCGACGGCTTGTGATTCCCTGATCGAGGGGCGAGATGTGATCTCTGTGTGTTGATGTTGGTCAAGTCTGGAGGACTTGGGTCCAAATTTTGCCTGTGGCCTGAGCAATGAGATGTTGATTGTGTAAGCGCATGTTTTTGGATTTATATGTTCGATATTGTCCCTATTAGTGGGAGTGATGACTAGATAGCTATGTGATGAGTATGGTGTGACTGTGAGATGTGTTCATATAATTTGAATGTGACAAGGAGGGGCCGCTTGAAGGTAGAAGGAACTATCTGGTGCTTGATTTCCATCGTGATTTGATGTATAGCCCGAGTTGTGCGCGTGTTGAGGGATCTTTTCATATTGTCTAGTTGGGAAGTAGATTAGATTTCATGTTACGATATGAGTTCAAACTCAGGAAGATTAAGTGATTGCGTGATGTTTATGACGGTGGAAGGGTATAAAGAGGTTTTAGTTTGAAGCAAAGGATATGGGTTATCTCCTGCGGAGTATTCTAAAGTTGTATGATCCCTATGTTGTTTTGTAGCGGGATCTCTATTACTAGTGAAATATATGTGTTGAAATTTGAATTTGGATCGCTTGAGAGTGGGCTTGTCTGTTACGAGGATGAATACGAGATTTGCAGATGATTTGAAGTACTAGATGGTTTGTATTGCACGAGCTTATGAAGGATTTAGTTTAATCTCACCACGGTATTATGACAGTAATAGAGTATGAGCATTGTGAGTTCCGTGTATTTTGACCCATGGATTTGAGCCAAGTGGGGGAGTCCGCTATTGAGTAGTTGATGAAATGGTTATGTGTTGTATTGGTTTTAGTTTGAAGTATACTAGTGAATTAGTAATGGCTTGCAGGGTTGAGATCGAGGATGGTTCGAGTAAAGAAAATTTTAATAAAGGTTATGTTATGCTTTATGGGTCTATGAGAATCACGGAATGACTTGAGTTGTTATTGGTAAAGGATGTACGGTGCATAGAGCAGGAATTTGTTTGGTTGCATTAGGTGGGGTTACTTCCATAGGTGTTGCGGTTCTAATGAGGCACAGGTCGTTCCGTTCATTTGATCAGTCTACTTGAAACCTGAGTAGAGTGGATAACTCCCGAGAGTGGTTTTGAAGGATTCAAGGTTTATATGTAGTAAATGGAAATCTTCAGGATGTATATTTGGCTAGGGTTGGCCATAAAAATCGAAAAATCGAATTCTAAACCGGACCGAATTAATTTGGTATTTCGGTTTCGGTTTTTTTTGGTATTTCGTTCTAATTCGATACTACATTTTCGGTATTTCGATATGTATATTTGTCTAGGAACAAGGATTTACATTGGAGGGTGTCAAGACTTGTGGCATTTCTATATTATTATGGATTCTACACATCAGTATTAGGAAGGTGAAGTTAATGGCTTTAGATTCGCAGGAAGTCTCTTCAGGGTAAGTATTTTGAATGTGGTGCTTTTGGGGATATTTGAGAGAGTAGTACGCGGCTTATGAGCCTTAGGACGGTGTGGGTTTATGCTTGGGTCTCGTATGGTGACCCGCCCCAACCTTATAACCCGTTAATTAGTATCTTCTAAAGAATCTTACAGCAAGTCAGCTATCATCTTCTTTAGGATTCAAGGTATTTGTTGTTGAGGATTGTCACTTGCTGCCTTCAAAGACATGGCTAGCATTTCTGAAGTTCCTTGAAGAATCACCACCACGGGTTGTCTTCATTTTTGTGATTACTGATCTTGAAACCAAGAGAAAGGCATGATGTGCATGTGCATTTGAAAAAATAACATTGTATAGCCGCTCTCAAAATAATAACCGAAAAAATGTATAATTTTATATTTTTTTTATATATACACATTTTTTATGTTATATACAAAAAGTATACAAATTTTATACACTTTCTCGGCTCCAGAATGTAACTAGTTTTTAACGCAGGCTAAAAGTTATAATACCCCTTTAAATTTCATAAAAATAGCACGGGCTAGCCAGTTTTCGGACTAGTCATTCAAAAATAGTCAGCGTTTGCAAAGTCATTGAAAAATAGCCACTGTTTTGTCGCAACACTGAAAGTTCTATCATAATATACTGGAGATTGGTGCCCCTGTATATGAACTTCCGGCATATTATGCTGGAACTCCAACATGCAAAACGTTCCAGCATAATATATTGGAGATTTGAGCATATGTGTATGAACTTCTAGAATATTATGCTGGACCGGTATATTATACTGGAATTTCAGTATATTGTAGTGGAAGTTTAATATATTATATTGGAATATACTAGAAATCTAATATAATATACTGGAACTCTAGTATAATATACTGGAGTTACAATATACTTATGCTCGAGTACTTTCTGAATTGAACAGTATTTTCATTCAGATTTATCTTTACATGAAAAGTAGCTAAATTTCGATTACTTTTGAAACTGTGGCTATTTTTGAATGACTACTTGTAAATCTGGCTATTTTTTAATTTCTCCCTTTAATTTCTCCTCCTCCCTCTTTTGCACGTCCTTTCCAAGCCAAGACCCTCTTTAATTGTCCATAATTAATATATTTGGAGAAATGACACTATATAGCTGCTTTCAAAATAATATATATATATATATATATATATATATATATATATATATATATATATATATATATATATATATATATATATATA
>MU705360.1:29160-67940 GCA_026770625.1 Nicotiana glauca | reverse complement strand
TCTTAAAGCATATATATTTTTTTGTATTTTAATTATGAGTTATTATGTGACTAATTAATAAAAGGATGCAATATAAAAAATCATTTTATTTGACATTTTTGGAATAATCTGCTTAGGGTAAAAATCACGTGCTCACAGTTGCAATGCTATATGGTTGTTGTTGCGCGGGTGCGTCAACATTATCGTCTTGATCAATATTTTGCACCTCCTCCACTTCCTCTACTTTAGAACTACTGGGCCGAGCTAGTGGAGATTCAATTTCTAGCTCTATGTGGTCACTGATACCACGATTTGTTTCTGCTATTGTCTTCTCCATCTGACTGTCCAGTGAGGCAGATTAATTGAATGTTACATCCCTACTGATAATTAATCCCGGAGTCTTTTGATCTTTGTACCACAACCTATAACCTTTCACTCCAGTTGCATACCCTAGAAATATGCACTTCTTTTCCCTCGGCTCAAGTTTTCCATCCCTCACATGAGCATAAGCAGGACAACCAAATATTCTTAAATTTGAATAATCAGCAGGCGAACCGGACCATACCTCAAAAGAAGTTTTGAACTCAATAGCTGTGAATGGAGATCTATTGACTAAATAACAAGTTGTATCGATTGTTTCAGTCCAAAAATCTTTGCTAACACATGAGTGTGAAAGCATGCTTCGTGCCCTATCACAAAGTGTTATATTTATACGTTCTGCAATACCATTTTGTTGTGGTGTTCCGACACAAGTGCGGTGTCTCACTATGCCCTCCCTGCTTCATAAATTATCGAACTCAGAATTGTAAAATTCCAATCCATTGTCAGTTCGAAGATGCTTAACTTTTCTTTCCGTCTGCCTCTCAACCATCGTCTTCCATTTAACAAATATCGAAAATGCCTCATCTTTTGTTTTCAGAAAATATGCCCACACCATCCTTGAGTAATAATCAATCAAAGTCATAAAATACATGGCACCACACTTGGAGGAAAATCTGTTTGGACCCCACAAGTCAGAGTGTATATAATCTAACTTGTCTCTGGCCTTGTGCTTGGCTTTCTTGATGAACTTTACCATTGTTTGTTTACCAAACACACAATTCTCACAAAAATTCAAAACTTGGTTTTTGTACCCATTCAGCAAATTTTACTTACTCAACAAAGACAATCCATTATCACTCATATGGCCAATTCGCAAGTGCCACAACTGAGACTGATTCGTATCACTTTTCCCATAAGTTACAACAACTTCCCCTTCAACTACACTAGCCTGAAGATGATACAATTTAGAATGTAGTTTACCCTTCATGAGTACCATGGAGACTTTACTCACTTTATATATTTCATTCTCGGAGTGAAATTTATACCCTTGATCATCCAAAGTCGAAAGAGAAATCAGTCTTTTTATCCGAGGAATATGCCAACACACAATGTTTCTGATAATTCCGTCGAACATTCTTAATTTGATATTACCAACTTCCTCTACTGGTAATGGATTATCATCTCCCATATAGATAGTTCCACGCATTTGCTTGTAAGTTGCAAACCAATACTTGTGTGAACACATGTGGAAAGTAGCACCAGAATCAAGAATCCAAGAATTTTGCCCATGACTAGAACTCACAGCACAAACTTTCCCTACATAGTCACTATCATCAGAATTACTGCCAGTGTCAACAATATTTGCCGAATTATCTATTTTCTTCTTCCCTCTTTTCTCCTTCAGCTTAGGACAGTCTCTCTTGTAGTGACCTTGCTCCCCGCACTCATAATAGTGTTGCTTCGTTGCTCTAGATTTTGATCTTGCGGTTGACTTTTTTCTGTTAAAGTCCGTTTGTTGTGTTCTTCCTCTAATCACAAGACCCTCTCCCTCACTTCTGCTATATGAAAAGCTCTTTTTCAACTCTTTAGATTTTAGTGCATTACTAACATCTTCTAGTGAAATGCTGTCTTTCCCATATAGCAGTGTATCGGCAAAAGTATCATAAGACTGTGGTAAAGAACATAACACAATCAAGATCTGATCCTCACTCTCAATTTTGATATCCACACTCTTCGGGTCCATTATGCCTGAATTAAACTCATCAAGGTGAGTTTTAACATATGTACCTTCGTTCATACGGAAATTGTATAACCTCTTTTTCAGGTAGAGGCAATTTGTCAGCGATTTCTTAGAATACAGATCTTCCAGCTTCTTCAATGCCGTTGCTGCAGAAGTTTCTTCAGCAATTTCCCAAAGAACGCTATCTGTAACGCTCATGATGATCACACCCAAAGCCCTCTCCTTCAAGTCTTCCTTCTTTGTCTCTTTCATATGTCAGGAAAAATCCTCATCAATTGCTTTCCATAATTCTTGTAATACCAGAGACAATTTTATCCTAATCTTCTATAAACTGAAACTAGAACCTCCGTCAAATTTCTCTACTTCGTACTTTGTTGAAGATGATGAAAACATCTTAACCCTAGATTATATGTAGAAATCCGAACCTTGCTCTCATACCAATTGTTGCAAAATATCTGGGTTAACTAGCACACAATCACACACAAAGCAAATAGAGAAGAGAAATCAACACAAAAATTTAACGAGGTTCGGCTAAGCTTAATTCTCCCGGGCAAAAGCAAAGAGATTTTCCACTATGAATGAGAAGAAAAGTACAATACAATCTCTAAAATCCCCAACTACAACCCCTATATATAGATCCCAAAAGGCTCAAACATAAATAAGAAAGGTTTCCCAATTTGACAAGGACTATAGGTTTTCCTTTTCCAAATTTATTAGGACAATAAGTTTTCCTAAACCTATAGGGACTATGAGTTTTCTAAAAATACAAGGAAATAATTCAAGCCACAAATAACATCTTCTATTCCAAGTATTATATTTACAGAAAATACGGTTCAATTATGTTATGTTATATTTCATATTTACTTGGAGAAGAGCGTTCATAAAATTAATATGTAGATGGTCTTTGATTTTTTCGGTTTATATATAGTTTAAATCAATGCTAGATGATCAACTTAACTATTCATTATCAGGTTGGCGATCTATTCGTTAACTATTCATTATCAGGTTGGCGATCTATTCGTTTATTTCGTTGCCCATTCATCTATCCTTTGGTTTATTGACGGCCCAGTAAAATTTCACAAGTGGAGTGTGGAAAGAGTACTGCGTACACAAATTTTATCGCTATCTCGGTGGGGGTAGAGAGGCAGTTTCCGATAGACCCTCTGCTCAAGAAGACGAAAAAAATAAAAGAGACAATATTTCAGTACCATCAATAAAAAATCATAAAAATAACATCACAAGAACCAGTGAATAGACGAAAAGCAGAAATAATAACCAGTAAATAAGGCCCAACTGTATGAAAACGAAAGAGCAGTGTAAACACAATAGTGACCACTAGCAGTCTAAGACTAAATCCTATCGGCCTGGCCTCACACTGGTAGACTAGATATGCTCAATTACCTCCTAAACTACAACCTTAATACTCGACCTCCGCAGCTTCCTTTCGAGTGCCATGTCCTCGGAGATCTGAAGCCTCGCCATATCCCATCTGATCACCTCTCCCCAATTTCTTTGGTCGCCCTTCTACCTCTCCTCGTACCCACCAACACCAACAGCTCGCACCTCCTTAGCGGGGCATCCAAGCTCCTACTCTGTACGTACCCAAGCCATCTGAGCCTCGTTTCTCGCATCTTGTCATCAATAGGAGCCACGCCCACCTTCTCTCGAATATCTTCATCCTAATCTTATCTATCCTAGTATGCCCGCACATCCACCTCAACATCCTCATTTCTTCTACTTTCATCTTCTGGTTATGTGAGTTCTTAATTGGCCAACACTCAATCCCATACAACATGGCTGGTTTAAGCATCACCAATTAAAAACTAACCTCACTTTAATTTTTTTCTGAATTTATTATGATTTTCCTTCAAAAAAGTATTGATAACTAATCCAAGTTTATGTCCTTTTTCATATATGCCTATACTGTTAATAAGAGAATAGGAAACAATTAATTAAGACAATTATTGAAATTCACACTAATAATATTTTAACAAAACAAAGATCATTTTTCACATTTGTTGCAGAAATAAAACTGTTTTAGGCATTACCAGAAAATTGATTTCTTGCCATTCAGACTATGGCAATCACAAGTATCTCAGGGGATATTGATTTGTTGCAGAAATAAAACTGTTTAGGCATCATCAACTGTTTTTCACTTCAATAGATAGTTTTATGGAAAAGTTAAAGCCAAGAGATATCACATCCCTTTTCTTAATCCCACATTTTTTTTAATTTGTTGAAAGGATAAAAGGATTTTTCCAATAAAATGATAATTTAAAAAATATTATTTTATTATTGGAGTCATCACTTGAAATTGAATTTTGGCATTTCAGGTCACATGTAATTAAAAAAAATTTGACTCCTTATTTGTTATCCGCGAAAAAAGAAATATAAATAAGAATTTTCGTCGGCCAGAGAAAGGTGTTAGGCATCCCAAATCCCACGGTTCTACTACGATTGCATTTAGTGAGTTATATTCGACTTAATTAGTTATTTAGATAAAATTATATGCTTGCTTAGTTTACTTCTTTAATATTGTTTGACCGTATTTGATTCGTCTCTCACAAGTATTTCGTTCTCCTTCTCGGGCTAAACATACACCTAGCATGCCAAATATTTCCCTAACCATTTAAATTATTTGAGTTCATTAAGTTTGTTGGGTTCAAACTCTATTTTTTTCTTGAGACTTTTTCCTTCCTATATCATATATGAAACCTTATTACCAAAAAATATATATAGTTTTATATTTACCCATCATGTTCATACTTATTCTACAAAATATATATGATTCATTAAATACCAATTATTAGGAGCCCACAATCATACTCCTAAGTAAATCCTAATCAGAAGCAAAGCCATTTTTTGGTCGGGATATAAAGTCGGGTGAAATAAAAAGGGTATCCCATTTTGAATTGTCTGGAAGATCAAATAGTTATGTAACGACCCGACCCGTCGTTTCATATATTTCCGTCCCGTTTTTTCCGTTTTATGCTTCTTCATATTTCAATATACATACTTGGTGAATTTGAGTTGGTTCGGATCGAGTTTGGTAGGAAATGGGGCAATTAATCTCTTTAAGGAAAGGTTAGTTTGGAAAAGTCAACCGGAAGTTGACTTGTGAGTTAGAGGGCTCGGAATTGATTTCCGATGATTCGGTTAGTTTCGAGGGATGATTTAAGGCTCAGGAGAGCAATCAGAAGTAATTTTGGAGGTTTGATGTAGAAGTTAGCCTAATTTGGTGAAGTTAGGATTTTGGGCGAAATCCGGTTGATAGGTGAGATTTTGATCTGAGGGTCGGAATGAAATTCCGAGAGTTGTTGTAGCTTCGATATGTGATTTATGATGTGTGTGAAAAATTTCAAGTCATTCGGACGTCGTTTGGTTGGGTTTTTGATCGAATGTGTTTTTCGGAAGTTTTGAAGAAACTTAGGCTTGAACCCGTGGTGAATTGATAATTTTGGTGTTGTTTGACGTGTTTTGATGATTGGAACAAGTTCGTATGATGTTTTGGGATATGCTGGTGCCTTTGGTTGAGATCCCGGGGGCCTCAGGGTGATTTCAGGTGGTCAAATGGATCATTTTTGGACTTGGTACATTATAGAAATGCAGCAGCTGTTGCAGGACACTTTTGGCCTTCGCGTTCGCGTAATAGCCTTCGCGTTCGCAAAGAGTTATAGTTCTGGGCCATTGCGTTCGCGTTAGAGGCCTCGTGTTCGCGTAAGAGGGCCTGGGGGCCCAGCCTAGTATGTTCACCGTGTTCGCATTTGGGCGTCGCGTTCGCGTAGTGTTGGAAGCTGAAGCATCGCGTTCGCGTCTGGTGGTACGCGTTCGCGTAGAGTTAATTGGTCAGCGTTAATTTTTGTTCATCGCGAACGCGAGAGGACCCTCGCGTTCGCATAGACCCTCGCGTTCGCATAGAAGGAAATAGCTGGGCAGAAGGGTTTTTATTAAACATTTCATCCGCGACCCAATCATTATTTTCCTCCATTGTTGACCACCTCAAGAGCTTTTTGGTGGAAATTGAAGAGGGTTTTGACGGGAATTGATTGGAGGTAGGTTTCGTGACCTAGAAACGCTATTTTATTGAAGAATCAACCTTTAATTCTTGGAAAATTGGGTGAAAAATTGAAGAACTAGGGCTTGGGTTTTGAAATGAAAATTTGGGATTTTAAGGGGCATTTGAACTCCGATTTTGGTAAATTTTTTATGGACGGACTCGTGGTGAGAAGAGGAATCCGGTAATGTAAGTTTTGTAATTTTTTGAGAAGTGGGCCCGGGGCTCGGGTTTTGCCAACTTCGTGATTTTCGATATTTTTCAAGTCTTTTCGATTGGGTTATATTTCCTTAGCCTATTGTGATGTATTCGCTCCGATTTTGGTTAGGTTCGACGCGCGTGGAGACCGATTTTAGGGAAAAAGGCATCATGAGCTAGGGATTTCGCCGGTTCGAGATGAGTAATGCTTGTAAATGATATCCTGAGGGTTTGAAACCCCGAATTTCACACTGTAACGCTGTATTGAGGCGTGACACGCATTCTATGATGAATGCGGGGTCGTTTACTATTTGGGATTTGTGACTTGGTCCATCCCGAGTGATATTTCTGCTATATTGGTAATTGAGACGCATACTTTATTACTGTGAATTGGACTTATTGCCACGTTTGGGGCCTTGTGCCGACCTGTAGAATTCTTATGGGATCTTCATTTGTTTTTCCTCACTTGTTTGCATAAATCATATTCTCGGTCATGTTTTTAACTTTTAAAAATATGATAAGAACTGTATTTTGAACATGAAATCATAAATAAACTGAATATGAGGGCTGAGATCCCTACAGTACGTAATGCCCGAGTGGCTGCGCATTTATTTGACTGAGATGGGTTGAGTACCCAATAGTGAGGATATATTTTCCTATGATATGGATCGGGCTGCACGCCGCAGCAATGATATATTGATATTGAGGCCGAGAGCCCGTTTGATGCCACGATATGGCTGATATTGCGCTTGGGCTGTAGGAGCCCCTCCGGAGTCTGTACACAACCCCAGTGAGCGCCGTCGACGATAAATAAATGGAGCGGGCTGCACGCCCCAGCGGGTACTGGAATGTACCGTTATTTGCATTGCATTGCATTCATGCATTTGTTCACTATTCGTTATTTGTGTTATTTCTTGAGATATCTGTTTGCTATTCTGGTATTGTCTGATCACTCTTAAAGAGGATAAATCTTAGACAGTAGTAATAATGACACTGTATAATGCGTTTGGTCAGGTAACAGTGGCTGACCGGGAATAAGAATATCGCCCAGGGGCGGGTCTCTGTGCATAGTGTCACTAATTATTGAAAATTATTTTCGCAACTGTTGAAAGGATCATCTTCAAAAGAGGTTTAAAACTGAACCAAGATACTTTGAAAGGTTTTCACAGTTTTCATTGATTTTTCTCAATTTAAGTGCTTTTCACTGCTTCTATACAGCATGATGATTTGGTATACGTGATTTCTTACCACTTGGTTATTATTTACCTGTACTACTCACTGAGTTGGAGTACTCACTTTACTCCCTGCATCTCCGTGCAGTTGCAGGTATTGTTCACCCGGTAGCGGGTTATTAGCTGATTGAAGATACTACTATTGCAGTTGAGCAAGGTGACCGCCAAAGTTCGCGGCACCGAACGTTGTCTTTAAAATTTCAGAATTTATTTTTGTATATTATTAGCCGTGTAGTTGAGTTCAAGCTTCTTTAGATGCTCGTGACTTGTGACACCCCGATTTCGGGCTGAACAGGGATGGTTCCATATTATATCATTTTCTTCTGCATTTATGATAATGTTATCTATTATTTTCGACTCATTCTTGCTAAGAAATTGTTAAAAAAAGTATTGTTAATCTGTTGGCTGACCTTATCTTCACGAGAGACGTCATCACGACCGAGTTCGGGAATTGGATCGTGACAAGTTATAATTATAAAGGGGAAAGAATCGGAGAGGTATACATATTCCACAAAAATATGGGAAACATTTTTAACTCAATTTAACCCAAGAATAGAATGATTTAGTTTTACTAAATATAAATAACAAGGTTCCTGTTCGATCAGTTGGTGGTTAACACTTAAAATGCAGTTTTGGCTACAGACATGCATTCCATCATCTAGGATTGCAACCCCAATTTGTTCACGGTAAATAACATTCATTAAATACTAAATATTCTTCCATATATTCTTATTTAGGCGCGCTACAATTATGGAAGTAAATATTCTTCCAGATATTTTCTATCATTGACAGCCATTAAAAAGCTTGAAAGCTTTAAATTCAAATTTGGATTTTTAAAAATCATTATTTATTTGGATTGGGTGTTGTTGAAAATAATCGAGAATATGGTTTGGAGTTTATATCTCAATTTTGAGGGGTTTTGGTGAAGATTAGACTTGGTTTTGACTGAATTTCAGATTGAAACTCGAAGAAGAAGAAGAAGACATATTGCAGAAATTGTAGATAAATTGTAGATTATTTGTATTCTGATTGTAGATGCTTTATTTTCTGTTTTCACAAATAAAAAATGGCTAGAACTTCTACAAATCTTCTGAAAAACACAATTATATAAAAAATCACAATTATCCTACAATTGAATGGGAATTGGGATATAAAAATTCAATGTACCCAGTTTGTAGATATTTTGTAGATAAATTGTAGATTATTTGTATTCTAATTGTAGATGCTTTGTTTTCTGTTTTCACAAATAAAAAACGATTAAAACTTCTACAAATCTTCTGCAAAAAATACAATTATGTCGAAAATTTCAATTAAACTACAATTAAATGGAAATTGGGATATAAAAATTTAATGTGTCTAGTTTATAGATATTTTGTAGATAAATTATAGATTATTTATATTCTGATTGTAGATGTTTTATTTTCTGTTTTCACAAATCAAAATTGACTAAAACTTCTACAAATCTTCTGCAAAAAATGCAATTATATCAAAAATACCAATTAAGCTACAATTGAGTGAGAAATTATATCAATATCAAAAATACCAATTAAGCTACAAGCTACAATCGATTCAATAACTCCATTATATTTTGAGATTAGCTCATTTTCAGAGCTCACTAATGGAGATCATGGCACTGAAAGTTTGCCTGATACAACTCTTCAGCGTTTTAAGTTTAAGTGGCCTTCCTTTGGGAAATCTCCAAAAAATTCTCCTAAAAGTAGCCCTTCTCGTAGCCCTCCACCTAAGCGGCAACAGCCGTCGCCATCACCACCACCTTCTCCACCACCTCCATCACCTTCTCCACCATCTCCATCGCCGTCACCTCCATCATCGTCCCTGTCACCACCACCGCCTTCTCCACCAGCTGATGATATGTCACCATCTCCATCACCAACTGCGGCACCGACACCACCAAATATGTTGTTGCAACCCTCAGCTCGTCTCGCTGGAAATATGGTCATTTCTGGCCTTCATTAGTTACTTTGGAAAATAATAATAATAAAGGAAGGAGACTTTATTAAATGATTGAGAAAGAAAATGTCCATTGTTAAAAATCGGATGTGCATTTTCTATCGTAAGTCCAAAATTAAGACTTACGAAAATTAAAAGAAAGTACTAATTTGACTACGAATGTGTGAATTGTTCTAGAATTTGAATCTCTAAATATCATTTTCCTACTTTGGTTACCATAGATTATGTTTTATTGTTCTATCTGCGACTATTCTTCGGTAACCAAGAAAATTACATGCTCGTATATTATACGGTAACCAAGAAAATTACATGCTCGTATTACAAACTAAATATTCGCAAAAAAACTTGCTCATTTCGTATACTAAGAGGGTATATAGTTGTATGGGGTTGTTCTAACAATTACCTATAACTATTAAAACTATTACATAATACACATAATTTATGTCCACCCGCAGACAAAAATTTCACCATTGTAACTCATGTTCATATAAATAATTTCATAATAGAATTCACTTAAAATGCAGCTAAAACAACCAAAACAACGTTCAGACTACCATATGATACCAATATGACATATAACTATACCAACATGGTATATAATTTTACTACTTAAATCCCAACAACTATATGACTATACTACTATTACATAACACACATGCATAAAGAGAAAAATAAAAAATAGTGTACCGCATATTAATATAATAAAGTATTTCAAGATATTGTACTATATTACTATTATTAAAAGAAAATCAAATATTGTACCAATTAAATGCAGCTAATACAATCAAAAAATAATTCAACTAGCACATGATACCATATGTAGTATATAGCTATACTAATAGGGTATATATTTGGAATGAATTGGATACTAAAATGGTATATTTGTATACTATTTAGGTATACAATACAAATTCATCTTCTTCACTGGTTCAACTATATTTCAACCAAAATTTATAAAATCTACTACAAAATCTTCACCAAATTGACTAAAACTTTAGCTACAAACTCCAATCAACTTTCCAAAAAAACCCATACAGGATCAGATCAAAACAATTAAAAACTCAAACAAACCAAGTTATGAGTTTCAAGCTTTAAGGTCCTTCAATGGTGGATTTAAATTTTTGTACAATAAATCACTAAAAACCAGCATAAAAGGTATAATCTACACGTCAAAAAATAATACCTAACGAATTTCAACAGTAAAATACTATAAAAAATTAGATATGTCATTTTGAACTCATTCATATGGAGTTTCAAAAATTGATCTATTCTTCCTATGATCTAGTTTTTGAATTGTACCCTGTATTTTAGTGTAGAAAACTTATTTGCGGTGCTAAAACGTCAAACAAGCTCACGCCCTGTATTTTTGTCGAAGCATAGATATGACACATCCTATGGCTGTGACAAACTGCAACATAGATATGGAGAGCTTGATTTCTAATCAGAATAGGAGAATAGCAACTCTTGCCATAACGACTCTGCTTAAGACCGGCAATGAATCAAGTGTTGATCGTCTCTTTTTTCTGTTTGTTCCCAATTTTATTATACTCACAAGGAACGGTGAATTAGTGGGTAAATAGTTTGGGGCACATGGATAGGAGTAGTAAATAGTTTGGGCCTGGGCATTAAAGGGTAAATAGTTTGAAATTAATGGGTATAAAGTAAGATTTTCCCATTAATAAAGAACAACACCCTATAATTTCTAAAAACAGAACTCCTCAAAAAGTATAATAGACAATATCTTATAGCACCCACTTCAAATCTAATATTATAATCTTCAAGCTGAAAAAATCATAGATTTGGAATTTTGGAAAATGACTTTAAAAAAATCTGCAAAATTTTAATTTCAGCAAAAAATACGCAGTGCAAAATCCGAGCAAGTATGGAATTTGACATAAAAGTGATGAGATTACATAAAAAGACGGGGTCAACTGAATTTTATAGTCTATAAAAGAGAAAGTTCTAGAATTTTGCACTTCAAAGGGGAAAGAGAATATTTTCCACTAGATTAAGCTAGCATTGGGGAAACAAATTAAAAGGAAAAAGGGAATTGGTAGGCCGCGTAAAATGTTTTACCCGAATAGATAATTTTTGTAACAAACTTTCATATGGGTAATTATTTTGGATTGTGTGGGCATTTGGCATAGTTTTCCCTTAATTCAAGACAATCAAGCCTCATGGACGGTCAGGAAGATTTTAAAGGCAAAGTTAATATGTGTGAAAGTGTGTTTCAATAGATACAACCGTTTTCTAGCAAGATGTATGGCAAACTTAGAAGAGAATTTCCAATGGAGAAGTAGAGAACAATAATATGCAATAACCAAGGTTTCCACAAGTGTATCTTCATACTTGGCTGCTCACAAGAAATTTCTAACAAGCTGCACAAATAGGGTCACATAAAGGATCTTAGGTGCATATTATGTAACACTACTAATAAGACAGGTGAGGCTTCTACTGCCATATGGAGTAAAATTCTGCAATGGCAAGGGATAGTAAGACAGTCTATGATCTGCTAAGAGGAGATTTATTGGGTTGTGGAAATTATAAAGGAAGATTTGATGGTATTGTTATATATTAAATGACACGAGTAAGTTGTGATTATTGCATCTAGATGAAAAAAAGTACGAGGCTGTTTCAAGGGACGAGTATCTAACCAGAAACTTAGGTGAGATAAACTAGTTTAAGTAGAAAGTTGAGGGAGATAACCTTCTATCTCTATAGGTAAACTATGTTCATATCTGTATAGGGTAAACTATGTTCATATTAAATGTTCGCTCGAGGAAGTGACACGTGGAGCCGAAGACAGAAGAGAGTTGAAACAGAAGGCAATGATCCCATGTTACTAGAGAGAACGATAATCATAAAGATAAAATAAATGCCTTCCACCCAATAGCATTTAATGAGAAATATTCTAAAGCATTAAGTATACAACCCGTTACAAGGAATATGACATTCACTGCCTACCGTGACACATTCTTTAATGGCCCTTAATTGACATTAAATAGGAACTTGAACCTAGGACCTTGTTCCCTAGGTGTAGATGTAAATACTGAGCTAGATTATCATTGTAAATTGGACGAATTTTCAGGCAAACATACGCTACACTCCATTCAAAGCTCAATATAATTTTATCTTCTTGTTTATATCCTTGCTGTTGTGCATGGAAGCCTTACTCCCGAAATTGCTATTTCTGATGTTTTATCTTTATCTTAAGGCAAGTATTGCATTTTTGTCTAATTCATCTATTATTTCAGGATCAAATTAATTCACTTGTCTATAAACCACATATAAATTCAATTGTATCGTTTTACGACTAAACAGTTTGGCACCCACCGTGGGGCTTAAATAGTAGTATAATTAAGTTGATCCTTATTTCTTTTACTAGCATGTTTGGTTATTTGTTCTTAGCAAAAAATCTTAGAAATGACAGACAATGGTGTTAACAACACACAACCTTGAGCCCCAAGGAAATTATCCTCAGCACGAAGATTCAATCAACGATACCCGCAATGAGAGGAACGAGGCCACACCTGTCCATGAAAGGCAATACCTGTGACATGTTCAAGAGGTGACTCCTGATGATGCTGAAGAGAAGCATGTCGTCTGTCATGACCCAAACTGGAGGGCCATGACTAGCATCCGGCCATACTTGCCGCGCACCAACGTACATTTTATCTAACCTTCTTTATTATCTTTTAGGGCTGACGAAATCAATATAAATGGCAAACATGGATCATGGATAACCAACAATAAAATATGATGGCATGAACATACATAACATGGGATGGCTAGATAATCAAGAAACTATATATAAGGTATGAGCTATCACGCTACTATGAAAGACTATACAACAAAAACCAGCCGACAAGAAATACCAAACTATACATGAGTCGACACTTGTCTATGAGCATCTAAAGGAACATAATTGCTGCAACATAGCCGGAACAGGGCCCCCACATACCCATAATATCTATAACAAAAATGCATACCAAGACCACGGCAAGTTCGAAGAAGGGATCTCGCAAATCACCGCTGAATTGGACAACCTACTGTGGTGGGGGAGCTGCATCTGCCTGTCTATCAGGACCTGCAACACGACATGCGGTCCACAAATAAAAGGACGTCAATACGAATAAAGTACTGAGTATGTAAGGCAGGGAACCATAAATACGAACAGTAATGTAAGAGGAGATAGAGAATATACAACCTGTAGGGATAGAGAATGTACATATACATATGTACTAGCATGGTCGCTTTGATCATACTTGGCTTATTAAAATTATTTAATTACTCATTTTAGAACCTATGTGCTTTTGCCTCTTTTAAGTAAAAAAATTATTTTGGAACGGGTCACACGTACGTGTACCCATTTTTTTGGTGCGTCAAAAATCATATCATGCGAACGTGTCCACAATTAATAACGCTTTATCATTATTAAGAAAATTTGGCCGAAATTGCGCGAACCCATACCCCAGTTTTATTTTTAGAAATCGTAATCATGTCACGCGAACGTGTCCGCGACCACGATAGTATATTAAACCTCTTAAAGCAAACTACGAATATTTATCATTTTTATATCTAGAATATAAAATTAATATGAGGGCCATGAGTGATTAAATCGTTGATGGAACACCTCGGGCTATACAAACTAAATTTAACTTAGTGGCCTATTAAAACAACTTTATTATTAAGAAAGTTAGATCGAGGTTGCGCGAACGCGTACTCCTAATTGATTTTTAGAATCGTGATTATATTACGCGAACGTATACACAATGAAAATTGTATATTAAACTGGTTAAAAAAAAAAACTACGATATCCATGAGAATCAATTCCTTGAAGTTAAGATTAGTAAAAAAGAAACTGAAGTGACTATTGAGCCCAAGCAGAGTCGTTCTTGGCCCGAAAAGAAGAACAATACCAAAGGCCTAAAATGATAATCTCTTTGCTAATGCAAGAAAATTCTCTCCAGCAACAGATAACATGTATCTCTTTAGCATATTCAACTACCTTACTAGGCTTTTGGCAGCCTGCTTTAGGATCACTTTGGATAAAAAAACTTTTGCATAACAATACATTCCAAACAGCTTCACAGACCAAAAAAAACTTTTAACACTTTAACTCTCATAAATTAGAATCCACCAACAGAACATCCATATTCCAAATAAAGTGAAGTATGATGATATATATAACATTAAGGCAAAAAACAAACATGAGATTTTGGCAAATCAAACGTTTAAAGCATTCAACTGGAAGCCTTTGTCCGTGCTGCCGAGAGATGAGTGAACCGAGCAGAAAAAGCTTTGGGAAAGGAATCGAGCAGAAGAAATGTGATTGAACCACATCACATAACATATTTAAGTAAAGGGGTTTATATAAACTCATTGCTGCTCCAACTTGTAACAATCAATTCCCATTATCTATTTCTAGACAGATTGACAGAATCCATAACTCTAGTCCTATACTGATCTTACCTTTATCATAGTTTAATCATGTAAAAATAAAGCAGAGAATTGGAGAACAAACCAATTAGAACATCAACCAAGGATGCCAACAAATTTAGGTCGAGAAAAGAGAACTCTTGAGTGCAATTACCAGTCAACAAAGAAGAAAAACTATTGCATGAAACCAGATGGACTTGTCTCAAATTGTAGAAGGACAATTTTAGAATTTACTTCGTATTAAACCTAGCCAGTTAAGTGAGCTGCTCATGAAACTATAAGTGATCCATTTGTAAATCTAATAAACCAACACTTTCATCTAAATAAAACAGAGGATAGTTAATAAGTTCAAATGATTGGAGGTGAAGAATTTGAACACGATAAGAATTAAGGCTGCACCCCAGTTAACCATCTAGATTCAAACTTCAAAAATAAAACTTAAGAGTTCACATAACAGCTTCAAGCCTTCAACAAGAATTCAAATACTTACTGATCTATTGATTCGCCATGAAACTGGATTCAACTTTGAAGTAAATAAGAATTCTGCGCATTTCCAAAACCAATGTAGCGATGAACATGATTCAACTAAAGCCTGATTAACCACACACGATCAATACATATAGTCCATGTTTAAATGAAACAAGAAGAACGACAAAGGAACGTAAAAGTTTAATAGACCACACTGATTTTCATAATAAGGCATGTTTTAGGCTAAGTAATCACGGTGACCCAAACGTCAATCAATCTCTCAAGTTCTTTAACAAATTCAGCTTAGGCTTGATTCATATTCTCATCAATAACAAAACATGAAACAGAGAGTAGAAGATTGCACTTGCTTATCGATTCTTCCTTTAATAACAGAAATAAGAAATATCGGGTACAATCAGCTCTCTCTTGGCTAGCTTTGCTGCAAATACGATAAAACGAAACCACAACCGGAAACACGAACAGGCCTCAAATTAGCACTCCTTGAGCCGCAATGAATTCAGTTGTCTCTCAATTGAATTCCATTTAACAACATCCGGGTTGAAAATAAAAGATAAAATCTATGTATTTCGAAATTTTGGACAGTAATCAAAGAAAAATCGAATCACAGAACACTACACATTTTTTTGTATTTTTTTCTTTTATGAAGTTAAACCAAGAACGAAGGTAAAACAATAAAGAAGAGGAAGACTATTCTCTAGAACCCTAAAAATCTACCTCTCCAAAAAAACCTCCCCCAACCTGAAATCAAACCTGGGTATATATACCCCTCTCTCGAAGTTTGTCTCCCTTTTCGAAAAAATTCCTTTTCAAAACAAATCCGGACAGATGGAAGGAGAGGATCGATTTAAAATCAATCCACGACTTCCATTTTTTGGACTTCATTCTCCAGAAATTCCCAAACAAATCCAGCACATGAGAGACGAAAAAAAATATCAGAAGCCGTTAGAATCTTGCTGACGTGGTGAGATAAGGTGAATGTGAATAGTTTTGGCTCACTCGCCTTAGATTTGGCGAGTTCAGACGCGGTTGAGATGAGGAAGAAAATGAATAGTGCACATCTGTGGGATTTAGGGATTAAGCTCTCTTTTCTTTTAATTAAGGGTTATTTGGGGGAACGGGTCGGGTCGTCTAGGCAGGTTGGGGCGGGTTTAGGTGATTTGGGTTGAAATTTTGTTTGGATTTTGGCCCAAATTGGGCTTTAAGATTAAAATCCCCATTTTCTCTTTTGCTCTTTCATTTGTTTTTCTTTTCCTCTTTTTAATTAAATAAAAAACTAAAATAAAATCTTAAATTAAAATAAGTTATAAAATTAAGTTAATTACCTACTAAGATATTTATGAAAATTAATTACTCAGACATTAAAAGAAGAAATTACTAATTTAATATTAAGAGGCTAAAAGTGCAAAAATGAGCCATTTTTTGTGATTTTTCCATTTTTTTCTAAAAAAACTAACTTAATAATTAACTTGAAATGTAAAAATAAACCATAACTGTAATGCAAGATATTTTTATACTTTTCATGATTTAAATAAAATAAACATGCACACAAATTATCACAAAATCCTATAGAATTGTAAAAAATGGAAAAAAATTATTTTTCTTGAATTTATGGGAGTAATTCATATAGGGCAGAAATCACGTGCTCACAGCTTCCACTCTTTGCTTGGAAACACGAAAAGTTTTCGTGCAAATATAAAGTGAGCGGATACGAGCAATTTTTGCCCGTTTGAATATTCCCTGGGAAGCATTTTTTAAAGATTTGATCGCACCTTGCTTCCGAGGTTGCCTACATATCCTTGGCTATAAAGAAATCAGGTCAGTGTAGTTCGGAAAAATGATGGAGACATGAGTTGGAGAGCTGAGTGAGGTGCCGTTCCATTGAGGTCCCGATCCACGGTTCCCGTTATTACATCAAAATCACCATAAGAAAAACTAAGCATGTCAACTACAAATTACAAGATTCCTATCTATATCTTCAAACTTGATCTTGAAGTTCTTGTTGCCTCGTTGACTTGTATTCTCCTGGCGAAATTCCTTTGTTACCGACTTGAATTGTAATCTGAGATGTTTTCCCTTTCTCCTGGGGGACGCCTGACTGCTGAATTGTATTTTGAGATGCTTTCCTTTTCTCCAGGTGGACGCTTGACTCCTGAACTTGAATGTATTCCCGTGCTGTCCAGGTAGGCGCCTGATTGCTGAACTTGAATGTATTCCCGTGCTCTCTAGGTGGGCGCTTGACTGCTGAACTTGAATGTATTCCCGTGGTCTCCAGGTGGGCACCTGACTGCTGAACTTGAATGTATTCCCGTGGTCTCCAGGTGGGCTCTTAACTGCTGAACTTAAATGTATTACCGTGCTCTCCAGGTGGGCGCCTGATTGCTAAACTTGAATGTATTCCTGTGCTCTCCAGGTGGGCGCTTGATTGCTGAACTTGAATGTATTCCCGTGCTCTCTAGGTGGGCGCCTGACTGCTGACTTGAATGTATTCCCATGATCTCCAGGTGGGTGCCTGACTGCTGAACTTGAATGTATTCTTTTGCTCTCTAGGTGGGTGCCTGGCTGCTGAAATTGAATGTATTCCCCTGCTCTCCACGTGGGCGCCTGATTGCTGAAACTTGAATTACTTCTCTATATTTTCCAAGTGGGTACCTGATTTCAACAAAAATAGACAAAACAAAGAAAATTTGCTGCCCCATTTTGGTAGCTGGGCACATAGGTGAGTGCTAAACTGAATCATTTTACCAAGTATTACTAAAAATTTGAAAGCTAGGTCCTATTATCCAGGGGGTCCTGACAACTCTTAATTAAATGACAATTACAAATCTAAGTTATATCTTCTATAGGTATGACTTTCACTAAATCTTGTTATCTAAGAGGGTCTTAAACTACACCCCATTATCCAGAAGGATCCTGGCAATTCCTAATTAAACAAAATTTTTAAATCTATGTTATATCTTCTAAAGGTATTATTTTTGCTACATCTTGTTATCTAACAACAATCTTAAAGCTAGGTCCCATTATTCAGGAGGGTCCTAAAAACTTCTAATTGATTCCTATCTTAAACATGCAAACTTTGAAGCCAACTTATATTCCTTTGGGGTATATTTATGCTAAATTATGCTACTCATGATTGTTTTGAAATTTAAACTAGGTCCCATTTTCCAGGAGGGTCTTGAAAATTTACGGTCATACATGTCTGACGCTTACTTTTCCCCTACGGAGGGTTTCTCCGAAACAATCGAAACTTTCTTCCCCTATTTCAATCAAAGAAAAATCTTGTCAATTTAAAATATGGTGGTTGGTTTGTGGCCTTGAAATTTGAGGGCGATTGCTCCTTCACTTCCCATGATAACTGATTTCCAATTGAAGACCTTTCCTGTTTATTAACTAACCACTTTCTCTGCTGTCCTTGTCATAGAAAATACCCCATCTCCGTTCAGACCCAATTCCCTTTATCTGTTACATCGCTCATGAACTGACATTTACCAACCTTTGTGTTTCACATGAATCCCAAAGCACGTCAAATGCCACCCACTCATTGCGCATGTTGTTCTTTCTTGACTTAAACCATTGGCTCTGGCCTTGAGGTCTATTATTCCTTCACTTGCCATGATAACTTTGATTTCCGCTCGAAGACCCTGCTTGTCACTGGTCAACCACCTTTTTGTCAATCCTACCACGAAAAATACCTTTGATCCATTCACCAAACATCCTCCATCTTGTTGCATGGTTCATGAATTGATGTGTACCAAACCTTCGTGTTTCACCGAAAATACCTTTGATCCGTTCACCTAACACCCTCCATTTGTTGCATTGTTCCTGAATTGATACGTACCAAACCCTTGTATTTCACACGAATCTCAAAGCACATCAATTTCCACCCACTCATTGTGTATGTTGTTCTTTCTTGACTTAAACCACTGGCCTTGTCCTTGAGGTCAGTTGCTCCTTCACTTGACATGATAACTGATTTCCATTCGAAGACATTGCTTGTTCCTTGACTATCCACTTCCTTTGTCACTCTTAACACAGAAAATACCTCTTCCTCGTTTAAACCCAATACCTTATATATATTGCATTGCTCCTAAACTGACATTTACCAAACTTTGTGTCTCACATGAACCCCAAAGCACGACACTTGTCACCCCTCATTGCGTATGTTGTTCTTTCTTAACCTTAATCACTGGTTCTGTCCTTGAGGTCTACGACTCCCTCATTTGCCATAATAACTTTGATTTATGCTTGGAAGGTCTTGCTCGTCACTGGTTTACCACCCTTTTGTCAATCTTATCACAGGAAATACCTTTGATCTGTTCTTTAGCTCTACCACTCTCTCCCGGACTTTTATAATATGGCTAAGCAGTTTGATATCCCGATAGTAATTGCAATTTTGAATATCACCCTTGTTCTTGTGTACAGGAACCATCGCGTTCCACCCACACTCTTTAGGCATCTTCTCGAAATCCAACCACTTTAGTCCCTTGGATGACATAGCGGGTCCTTCCCTAGGTTGTGTAGCAATGACAGTTTGAACTGCTCCAACTGCTAGGACTGCTAGAGTCTGATATCTATGACCCATTTTCTTTGGTGTGTGAGTAGCGGAAGTCTGGGCTCCTCCCCCAGCCTTAAAGATGACTGGTGCTACAGGAAATGTACCACCTGGGCCACGCTCTCCAAAAGATCGACCAGACAGACTAGTGTGTCCTGAAGTACGGGAATAGCAATGAACCCCTCTTGGACTTGAGCTGGTCCAACTAGCACAGTTGGAGTAGAGATCTCCTCCTCCTGCTCAATCTGAGGATCTAATATAGGTCTTGCAGTACGAGCTCTAGGCTAAGCTCTGCCTCTGTCTCTGGCTAGACCTCGGTCCTGGCCCCTACCCCTAGTAGTGGCTGCAACCTTAGGCTCCTACTCTTGCTCGGTTGTGGATGTTGTATCTGTCCTCAAAATTTGTGATTATGAGAATAGAATGATTCAAACTTTGGTGATAAAATAGAGCCACACAATAGAGAAAGAAAAAAGTGACATTTCCTAAAGCCCTATATCCTTTAGAAGATAAGTACAGACGTCTCTATACTGATCCTCCAGACTTTACTAAACTTGCTCACTACTCGTGAGACCTAGGCAACCTAGTACTCTTTTACCAAATAGTCATGACCTAGAATCCCAATCGCGAGGCCATGAAGGCACCTAACATCTACTTGTTAGGCAAGCTAACGTCAACCATAGAATTAACCAATTTTAACAATTTAAAAGAAGAACAGTTCACCAAGCTCTTTCCTATATATTTAGATGGTACACCTTCTAAGGACCCACAAGATTTCATAGATCGCTTCTATGAGGTATTGGGCAACATTGGTATTGTAAAGTCCAAAGGGGTCGACTTTATAGTGTTTCAATATACGGTACCACCAATAGGTGGTGGCACTACTATGTTTAAGGTAGACTAACAAGTTAACCTTCACTCACTTAGGATCAGTTCTCACAAATATTCTTGGAGAATTTCATCCCTTTTACTCTAAGAAAGTACTACCCCAACTATTGAGAAGGAGAGGGTGAGGAGATATATAGATGAACTTACTTATAGTATTAGGATACAGATAGCCAGAGAGATTGAGGATGATATTTCCTTCACTCGGGTTGCTGATATTGCTAGGTAGATGGAGATAATTCATGGTCAGGGAAAAGAGGAAACATATGAGAAGAGGCTTTGTTATTTTTTTGGTTTCAGTGGTGTCTCACATAGAGGAAGGGGTTCATTTTGTAGAGTTCGTCCTCCCAGGCTGATTCAGTCTGCGCTTCATGTAGCACACTGTGCTTGGGCAATCATCGTTCTTATGGGTGTCATCCTGAGCAGCCAGTATTTAGCTCACCTTTTGCTACTATTAGTGTATCACCTCTACAGAGTTATTATGGTGGTCATTCGGGTCATTAAGGATTGTATCATACTCTAGTAATATGCCAGCAGCGGGGTTGCTTTGAGTGCGACGATGCAGGTCATATCAGGAGGTATTGTCCAAAATTGAGGAGCAGCAGACCACAACTAGGTACTAGTGCCATGATTCTGGTATCTGTTGCTCCACCACTCGCTCAGCCAGCTAGAGTCGGGGATCAGGAAGCCCAAGGTAGTGTTCATGCCAATTAGAGGCCGTGTGATAGGCGAAGGTCAGATTGTTGTGGCTCAGCCCCACCGCTACGCATTTCCAGCTAGACCTGAGGCAAAGTCGTCTAATATGGTCATCACAGATATTGTTCCGATTTTCCATAGAGATGCATGTGATTTATTTGATACATGCTCCACTTATTCATATGTGTCATCATATTTGGATATATGTCATGTTTATGTATCTATGCCCATTGGAGATTCTATTAGGGTAGACCGGGTCTATCATTCTTATTTTGTTACTATCAGGGGTTACAAGACTAGGGTCGATTTTCTATTACTTGATATGGTGGACTTTGATGTGATATTGGACATGGATTGGCTGTCGCCCCATCATGCTATTATGGATTTTCATGCCAAGACTGTGACATCAGTCATACTGGGGTTGCTTCGATTGGATTGGAGAGGGACTCATGGTCATTCCACTAGCATGGTGATTTCATATGTGAAGGATCAACGTACGTTAGACAAGGGGTGTCTACGAGTTCTTAGTAATGTCATTTGACTTGACTAATGCACCAGTAGCCTTTATGGATATGATAAACCAGGTGTTCATGCCCTATCTGAATTCCTTTGTAATTGTCCTCATTGAAGATATCTTGGTTTACTTCCAAAGTGGGTAGGAGCATGAGCAGCATCTGCAGTTCGTACTTCAGACTCTGAGGTATCATCAGTTATATGAAAAGTTTTCAAAGTGTGAGTTCTGGTTGGACTCGGTTGCTTTACTGGGCTATGTTGTATCTTACAAAGGCATTAAGGTTGACCCTACGAACACTGAGGCAGTTCAGAACTGGCCTAGACCTACTTCAGCTATAGATATTTGGAGCTTCTTGGGTTTGGCGGGTTATTATCACTAGTTCATCAAGGGGTTCTCATCTATCTCAGCCCTATTGACCAAGTTTACCCAAAAGAGTGCTCTTTTCAGGTGGTCTGACAAGTGTGAGTTGATCTTTTAAAGTGTTGGTGTTGCCTACAGGTTTGAGATCTTACATCATATATTGGACTTGTTATGATGTTTATGTAGGACGGTAGGGTGGTTACCTACATGTCTCATCAGATGAAGGTTTATGAGAATAATTACTCTGTGCATGATTTGGATTTGGCCATCATTGTTTGTGCGTTGATGATTTGGAGTTGGCCATCATTGTTCGTGCGTTGATGATTTGGAGGCACTATCTATACAGTGCTGTTATACCCTATATTTTCGTACATGAGAGAATTCGTAAGTCAATTGACATAAGCTCATAAATGAGATCATCTTTGAAAGTACATAAAATAATTCAATCATGTTGCCTTGGAGGTTACAAATCTTAAGATCATGAATAACAAGTACCAAGTGGGTTGGAAAGCTTAGAAGCTAAACTCGATTAGTTTAGAATGTTATAACATGCACTTTGGGGCGTTACATTTTGAATTCAAGCGAGTTGTGGAATAAAAGTTGGCAAAGATCATCACAAGTTACATTCATAAATGTGCTGAAAATTAGGTCAAATATAGCCAAGCTTTTCTCCAAATATCCTTATAATTGCAGGGTGATCTACCTATCAAATTGAATATCCATGAGTCTAGTTTCTAATTCATTATACCTTATGTTGATACGACATATGATTAGAGAGAAATTCACATTTTTGTGAGACCATGCAAGAAGGTCCCAATGGGTCCCACTTAGGCGGTGGACGACCCTTGAACATTTTAAAGGGTTTGGACGGCTAATTTTTAGTCATTTTCTATCAAGGATAGTTCCCAAACTCTTTTAACACCTCTCTAACTGTCCTCCATGGTTCCAAGTCGAATCTAAGGGGATTTTACCTAAACCTAACCTCAAAAGTTAGCCTAAGTGAAAAAGAGAGTCTCTATGGTGTTGTGATGTGATTAAGGGTGCTTGTAAGATAAGGAAAGCTTTGGTTCGAATTTTTTCAGATTATTTAAGGTATGTATAACACCCTATTTCTTTGAATTAATCTTATATATGTGCTGATTAAGTTATTTGGATGAAGAATTATAAGATAGAACTTGAAGTTGTATAAGAAGTTGTTGTCTCTCATTGGACTATTTTAGAGTTGTCTTTATGACTTCATATGGCTGTTAATCATGGGGAATAGCTTGGTTATAATGTTATTATTGTTGTTATGCTTATAAATATGTTGAGTATCTTGTAAATAGGAAAGGAAGCAACCATACAACAACTAGAAGTTGTTCATGTTGTTGTTTAATCTTGTGGGGCTGTTTGATGTTGCTTTTATGATGTATATAAGGTTGGAATGTCATGTAAATAAATATGTTTATATACTTGACCTATTGATGGTGTTTTAAGTACATGGGAGATGTGAAAAAGAGTTGGGGTTTGGTTTTAATCAAAGCTTGTCGTTCGTCGTATTAAATAGTAGTTTCGTTGGTGACATTTATGCACTTGTTGTTGTGGTGCTGAAAGTATATTGGTGAAGGTTGTCCAACTTTACATAAACGAGCTACTAGTTTAAGTTGTGGACTTAGTCTTTATTCAGCACTGATTTTGAATCTCCTTATGCTATGTTATATTGAGTTGAGTTGTTTGAAGAATTTCTTGGAAGGTATTAAGGAGTCAACGAAGTTAAATGTTAAGGCTATCCCTTATTTCCTTTTGGCATGATCTATATGATACAATGAAACGAGCAAACACGCAACTTTCACAAGTGTCTCTATTCTTAAAAGTACTAGGGTTGCCTATGTTCTTGATTACTCATGTGTCCTATTATTATATCGTCTGTTCATAGGTCTCACAAAATACATAAGTTAATAAAGTTTATCCAAAGGCATAATGATCTTATGACATTCCGAGAGATCTTATTGACTTACTTCATTATGCATTGCATTCATTTATATATGTACACTGACCCATGACTAGATGATGCTATATACGCGTATATGATAAATAGGGATTTTGACCGCTTATTTTCTCTCTTTCACTTGCATTTTAGCTCAAAAATGCTCAAAGGTATTCCCAAGAACTAATGAAATGTACGTTCGTGCAGGAATATTGGGAAACGAGCCAAAAAAAGTCATAATCAACTCATAAAGGAGTCAAAAGTGGACAAGAACCAAAACAAGGCAAACATGCCCACAATGCGGACCGCCCAATACTGTGTGCGATCGCAAAATAAGGAAAGAACATTGTTAGTGGTTCTTTAGAGATGCGGACCGCACAATTATAGTGCCCCACAGAAGAGGAGATTCAGAGAGTTAGTTTTTGGGCCGGCTGAAGATATGCGGACCGCACCATAATGCCACTTCTTCCTGTCACATCCGTCTTCAGGACGATTGTGCGGCTGTAGGATGATAAGTGCGGCCGCACTCACAATTGTGCGGTCTGCAGAAGACAAAGTTCAGAGAGACGAAACTTTAAGTCTAAAGAAGAAATGCGGTCCGCACTATTTTTGTACAGCCGCATAATTAGGATCGCGACCGCACTTATTTTTGTGCGGTCCGCAGAAGTCCTGCAAAAGCCAGAGCTCAAGTTCAAGGAATGTAGACCGTGCTATAATTTTGCGACCACAGAAGCAAGAGTGCGGCCGCATTCAGAATGTGCAGTTCGCACAACCTCTGCAGGGGCATTTTTGTTAGATATTTTTAGCTTAGTATAAGTAGAACTTTTAGTCATTTTTAGGTTAAGTTTAGTTTTGGGAAGAGCAGTTGAGCCATTTTCTTTACTATTTTGAGTAATTTTGTACTAGATTAACTTCTAAGGATTAGATTTTCTTTCCCAAATCAATTATTAGGAATTCTCTCTTAATTTCTTCTTTAGTTTTTTCATTTTCATGAGTAGCTAAATTTCTAGGTAGGGTTGTGGTCCAACCCTAGTATGGGTACTTAATGAGTGTTTGATTTAGGGCTTGTTTTTGATTGGGTTAGTGATATTTACCTTTATTCATGCTTGAATTCAAGAATTAATGGTTGCAAACATTGATTCACACCTATTTGACTTAGTCTCTACTTGAGAAAGAGAGACTAACTCTAGGAAAACTTGGCTAACAAGAAATAAAGGCGATCTCAAGAAATTGATAGCCCCAATTAAAGGGCCAAGTCTTGAGATTGTAAGACCCGACTTGAGAATATTTCACTTGTTTTTTGCAATACCTATTTGGACTTAAGAAAGCCAAATTGGGCAAAATCACTCAAACTACCGAGAGGTATAGTGTGGGTAATTGCGTGTGATCTCTATATCACAACAACGACAAATCAAACTTGCCCTTGACTTTACGACCCGTTAGGTAACCACCTAAGTGCAAGCCATGAACCTATATCTTTTATCATTTGAAAAATAACCAAAACCAAAAATATTGTCTCCTAGTTTTATAATCACAATCAATATCTTAAAGTAGAAATATAAACAACAAACAAGAATGTGGAAGTGCAATTTGAGACACATCATACAATTACACTAAATATATACCTAATCCAAATTCTAACTCCTTGTGATTCGACCCCGACTTGCATCGAATTTTTATTATTTCTTCGACAGCCTCACTACTAATATTTATGGTGTGAATATGGGCGACATCCGTGTATTAATTGTATACGGGGTATGGGGAAAGGTTATGGCATTATATATGCACCACCACCTGATCAGCTGATATATGTTGATGATTTAGGCCCAGATGATATAATAGGATGCCCTCAGAGGCTTGATAATGTTATATACGCATAAACCTATGCATGATATGACATTCATATGCACATGCATGACATTATAAATGTTTCATGATTCACTGAGCTATTCAGACTTACAGGTTGAGTCCTTTACTCCATGTTTTTTCATGTCTTTTATATACCACTTTTCATTCCTTACATACTTGGTACTTTATTTGTACTAACTTCTCTTTTTCCCGGGGATGCTGCATTTCATGCCCGCAGGTCTTGATAGATAGGTTGACAATTCTCCTAGTAGGCTATCAGCTCAGCGAAAGGTGTTGGTGCACTCCATTAGCTCCGGAGTTGCCTATGTGGTCAGTATTCTTTTGATATGTATTGATTGGTATGGCGGGTCCCTGTCCTGACCTTTATGATATCTATGTACTCTTAGAGGCATGTAGATATATTTCATGTATATTGATACTTGTATGGCCTTTTCGGGTAATGTTTTGATTGTAGAAATGATCATTTCGATTCTATAAGCCGTATGTACATGTATAAGTCTGTGTATAATGTCGGGTCATCCTTTGTCGAGTATTCCCTTATGTTTTATTTGGGTTATATCATAATACCCATTCTGGACCATTACCCATACTGCTATGTTAAGAAAAATACGTTAAATTGGTACTCAGTTAGGTAAGGCACCGGGTACACATCGCGACCCATCGGTCTAGGTCGTGACAAGCGCTCTATGTGAGGTCTATACAGACCATCGGAGTCTCCAGCATTTGTTCAGGCAAAAAGATCTTAATTTACGATAGCAGAGATGGTTACAGTTGTTGAAGGACTATGATATCACCAGGTTCATCGAGTGAAGGCCAATATAGTGGACGCTACCTTGAGTTGGAAGGCTGAGAATGGGAAATTTGGTGTACTTACCGGTAGCAGAGAGGCTACTAGCCATGGATGTTTAGGGTTTGGCTAATCGATTCGTGTGATTGGATATTTCAAAGCCTAGCTGGGTTCTTGCTTGTGTTATGGCACAACTATTGCTGTATCAATGCTCACCAGTTTGATGATCCTCACTTATTGGTGTTGAAGGATTCGGTACAATGGGGTGCTTTCAAGGAGTTGGTTATTAGAGATGATGGCTTTCTGCGGCTTAGGGTCCTGATTTCTGTTCCAAATGTTGATGGATTGAGAGAGTTGATCCTTAAGGAGGCACACAACTTGCACTATTGCACTCACCCAAGTTGTAGCGACCAGACCGGTCATTTTGAGCCCTAGCACATCGTTCAGTAGTTTGAGGCCATGAGCAGCTTCATTTCAGGTGTTATGACTTGTACGCGTGGTCGGAATTGAATTTTGGGAAGTTCGGAGTTGATTTGGGAAGAGAATTCTCATTTCGGAAGCTTAAAGTTGAAAGAATTAACTAGGATGGGATTTTTGAGTAAACAACCTCGGAATCAGGATCTGAAGGTTCCATCATGTTTGTATGATTATTTTGGACTTGGGCGTATGCCCGGTTCGGATTTCGGATAACCCGGGAGCGTTTTGGCGCCTGTTGTGGAAGTTAGTATTTTAGAAAAAAATTCATAAGTTTGGCTTGAAGTGCATTTTAGTGTTATTGATGTCCGTTTGGGATTTCAAGTCTGTGAATAGCTCGGTATGGTGATTCTGGAGTTAGGAGCGCGATCGGAAGTGAATTCTAAGGTCCGTAGGTCATTTTGGAGTCATTTTAGAGTCATTTGGCTAAAGATAGAAATTTGAAGGTTTTTGAGAAGTTTGACCGGAGGTGGTCTTTTTGATATTAGGGTCATAATCCAATTCCAAATGTTGGAGTAGGTCCGTAATGTCGAATATGACTTGTCTGCAAAATTTGAAGTCAATCGAACGTGATTTGATAGGTTTAAACATCGAAAGTAAAATTTTGAAATTCTAAAGCTCATAAAGTTTGGATTGGAGGTCGATTCATGGTTTTAGCATTGTTTGATATGATTTAAGGCCTCGAGCAAGTCCGTAATGTGTTTTGGGACAGGTTGGTATGATTGGTTGGGGTCACAGGGGGCCTCGGATGGATTTCGGGTGGTTAACAGATCGAATTTGGGTATAAAGCTGCTGCTGGTTGCTGGTATCTGGTTTCCTTCTTCGCGAACATGAAGGGAGTCACGCGAATGCGAAGAGGAATGTGGGAGGCTGCTTAATTTTGCCTTCACGAACGCGAAGAGTAAGACGCGAATGCGAAGGGTTGGTTTGAGCTGCTATGCGAACGCGGTCAGTGGGTCGCGAATACGTAGAATGAAAGCTGGACCTGAGGTCTTTGGCCTACGCAAACGTGAGGCCTTTACACGAATGCGAAGGGCTGGGTAACTGGCCTTCGCGAATGCGAAGAGGGGCAGACCTGGGCTGGGTAGAATGTTTAAAAATCAGGGTTTGAGTTCATTTCACCCATTTTGTCTTGGCTGGGGTGATTTTTGGAGCTTTTAAAGAGGGGGTTCCGTCATTCATCATGAGGTAAGTAATTTATGCTAGTTTTGAGTTAAATACAAGGTTTATATATGGATTTAGATATGGAAATTTGTAGAAAACTTGGGTTTTGAAGAAAAACCTAGAAAATTAGTACTCTTGGATTTTGACCACGATTTTGGGTATGGAATTTAGAGAAAATTATATATTCGAGTTCGTGAAGCTATGGGTAAACTTATTCTTCAAAAATTTTGGAAATCCGGGCATGTGGGCCCGAGGGCATTTTTGTCAACTTTCCGAGCGGGGTTAGGAATTGTTATAAATTTGGTTAATATGAGTAGTTTATCGTGTATTAATGGATTTGCATAACTATTGGTTAGTTTTGGAGCATTGTGCATCAATTTGAGTTTTGGAAGGATGTTGAAGGCCGGTTATAGATCTTTGGAGCGAGGCGAGTCTCCTTTCTAACCTTGTAAGAGGGAATTGTCCCCATAGGTGAATAAATTGGTTATGTGCTCCTATTTGTGGGGGCTACGTACGCACGAGGTGACGGGAGTTCGTGCGTAGGTACTATCATGCTATTGTCCGGGTAGTCTAGGACCCAAAAGCATACTATACTTGGATTAATTGTAAACTTATTGACATCTCGAATTGCTTAAACCACATCGAATTACTAAATAAATTTCAAAAAGGATTAAATTTTTTTTCTTAAATCGTTAAAAGAGAAAGTGGCTTTTATTGAATGAATATTCCCCAATAAATTCTTAATTGGCTATCTGAGCATGTATTTCTATGTGTGCCTACGTCGCATGTGTGATCCGCGAGCTAGGTGATTGTTTATTTTATATTGGCCACGTCGCATGGATAGTTCACGAGCAGGGTAATAGTTGCATCTATGGTTCGCGCTGTACGACCCTCGGCAATGGACAGTTTATTTTCTGTTGGAGCGGGCCATACGTCTCGGCGTGATTTGCACATGCTTGTATTGCTGCCTTGAACTTATTAAAGTTGTTATTGCCTCTTCATGGCTTGAGCATATTTGGATAATAATGAAAAAGGAATTTTGGAAACTTCCTATAAAAGAAATAATTGTTTACTTGTTTCCTTCTATTGGATTAAAATCATGTTTATAGAAATTCACGACTTAATGTATTATTGACATTATTATTAGACCACTAGTAAGTGTCGAAGTCGACAATCTCGTATCTACTTCTTCGAGGTTAGACGGGATACTCATTGAGTACACGTTGTTTTCGTACTCATACTACACTTCTGTGCATTTTTTTGCACAAGTATATGCAACTCTAGTGGGCTACTGGGCGTAACAGCATGGTTGATACGAAGACTTAGGTGAGTTGCACTTCTCGAGGCAACCCGCAACCAGCAGAGTCTCCTTCAGTTTTCTATAATTATTTTCTGTCCAATATTGTATTCCGGACAGTTGTTGTATTTTTATTTCCTTCTTAGTAAATGCTTATGCACTTGTGACACCCGGTTTTGGGATATTTTTGAAATATTTTGTATTAACTGCTTATCATTTAGTTTGAATTGAAGCGGTTATCTTTTCATTTATAAAATTTAAGGAAAATCTTAGTTTTGAAGATTGTTAAAATGAGAACTTCATCAAGTAATTTGGTTGGCTTGCCTGACAGCAGTGTCCGACGCCACCACGACCCTTAGTGGATTTTGGGTCGTGACACAAGTGCCGTGAAGATGTACCATGACTTGAAACAACACTACTGGTGGCAGAGGATGAAGAAAGATATTGTTGCTTATGTCGCTCGGTGTTTGAATTAGCCATAGGTGAAGTACGAGCACCAAAAATCGGGTTGGTTGACTGATATATTGGAGATACTAGAGTGGACGTAGGAGAACATCCCTATGGATTTTGTAGTAGGCTGACCACATACCTTGAGGAAATTTGACTCAATTTGGGTTATTGCGGATTAGTTGACTAAGTTTGCACACTTTATTCCAGCAATGACTTCCTATTCTTTAGAGCGGTTGGCTCAGATTTACATTTGGGAGATTATCCGTATGCATGACATGTACATTTCTATTATTTCTGACCAAAGCATGCAATTTATATAGTATTTTTGGATATCCGTGCAGAGTGAGTGGGCACGCACGTCGAACCGAGTACCACATTTTATCCTCATATGGATGGACAGTCCGAGCGCATTATTCAGATCTAAGAGGATATGTAACGTGCATGTGTTATTGATTTAGGAGTTTCATGGTACCAGCTCTTACCTCTAGCAGAGCTCGCCTACAATAACATCAATCAACCAAGCATCCAGATGGCTCCGTGCGAGGCCTTATATGGGAGGCGATATCCTTCTCCGCAGTTGGTTTGAGATGGGAGAGGCTTGATTGGGCACTTATTTGGTTTGTAATGCTATGGAGAAGGTTAAGGTGATTCAAAAGTGATGTTGTACAGCTCAGTCCAGGAAGAAGAGTTATACGAACTAGAAGATTCAAGATGTGGCTCACATGGTGGGTTAGAAGGTTCTTCTCCAAGTGTCGCCTATGAAGGGCGTGATGCGGTTTGGAAAGAATGACAAGTTGAGCCCGAGGTTTATTGGCCCCTTTGAGATCTTGGAGAGAGTTGGGGAGGTTGTTTATAGGCTTGCATTGCCTCCTAGCCTAGTAGGGTTACATTCGATATTTCACGTTTCCATGCTTCAAAAGTATCATGAGGGCATATCATATGTTTTGGACTTCACCATAGTGTATCTTGATGAAAATTTGGCCTTTGAGAAGGAGCCGGTGGCTATTCTAGACCGGCAGGTTTATAAATTGAGATCAAATAGTTTTCCTTACGTGAAAGTGCAATGGAGAATTCGGCCAATTTAGGAGGCTACGTGGGAGTCCGAGTCCGATATGCGGAGTGCATACCCCACCTTTTTATCAATCTAGGTACTTTTCTATGTCTGTTCGAGGACGAATGTTTTTTTTAAAGGTGGAGAATGTGATACCCTGATAGGTCCTTTTGAGCACTAGCCTTAATTTTCGTTTTCTGAGACATTTTATAGCTTCCTTTGACTTTTATCAATTTGCATGCATGGTCTGTGTCACTTTCTAAAAAGATTTTATGCAAAATTTTAAAGAAAATATGATGTTTTTTTACTGAAAATGATCACATTTGGCGAAATGGGGACTAGGGGATGGGGTTCCACATTTGTGTACTTTTGCGATGAAGTCTGGGATTGCTTTTGTGATCCTGGAGTCACATTTTCTATACTTTGCTGGATGGAGCAGCTTCATATTTGTGAATCTTTGTGACATTTGCATGACTGCTGCACTGGTCGCTTTTGCGATCAGCGTTTTGCAAATGCGGGCTTCACAATTGCGAACAAGAGTTTGCAAATGTGTTACGTGCAGCTCGGTAAAAGAGGTAAAATTCAGGACTAGCTCATTTCACTCTAATTCTCAACTCCAAGCACTCTAGAGGCAATTTTCTTGAGAGCTTTTCTTCCCAGAATTACTAGAAAGCAACTTTAACGAGTTTTTAATCAATTACCGTTACCTTTCATGAGATTATAATATCTAATCTAGGAATTTTATGGTAGAAATTAGGGATTTCGAGTAGAATTTAGAGATTTGTAAAACTAAGATTTAGACCTTAAATTATGGTCGAATTTCGAAACAAATCACATAACCGAGCTCAGAGGAAAATGTCTAATCAGGTTTTTGGTATGAATCTCGTATTTTGACCAAGCGAGTCCAGGGTTAGCTTTTTAAAAAATGATCAACATTGAGCCTTTTTCATTCGTAGGTTGTTTCTAAAGCTTTCTTTGAATTGTTTGAACGATATTCGCTAGATTTGGTTAGTTTGGAGGCTTGTTCGAAAGGAAAAGTCGTAGTTGATTATTGAGTTGGTTGCGGAATGGTAAGTGTTGTGTTTAAGTTTGACTTGAGAGAATTAGAATTTTTTTGTTCTATTTGCTACGTGAATTATGTGTGGGGATGACGTATATGAGAGGTGATGAGTGTATATTCGTTGTCATGAGTTATACCATGTGGGTTGGGCTATTTACTTTATGTAATCACTTATTTCATGTTATCTCTTGTTACATCCTTTGATTGCTACGTGATCTTGCCTGTTATCTATGCCTTACTTATTATCTATCATTTAACTGTAACCTATTTTGATTTATTCATTTCTCGTTCAATATGGCTTACTTGGTATATGTTACTACCTTTAATAATTTTTTATCTTCATTGTCTCATTTCCTTACTTACCTTTATTGACTTTGTGTTACTCGTTGCACTTTATCATATTACATCCGATTACGCAAGTCATTTAGTGGTTCTTGTATTAATGAATTTTTGAGGTTTGTGGTTACGAGGTATTGGTTTCCGTTTGCACTGGTAGTTCCTTGATGTTCTATTAGCTTTGTTTCCCATTTATGTTGAGATTATGTTATTGGTTGGATTGAGTTGTTTATGTTAATGAATTGATAATAGGAACGGGTTATGCGCCGCAACAGTATTGAAATGAATTGATAATGGGGAACGAGTTGTACGCCGCAACATATATTATTATAATATTGAGATGGGGTTGCACGCCGCAACAAAGATTGTGAAATAATATTTGGATCAGGTTGCACCCAGCAACATATATTGTGATTAATATTGGTGTCATGACACCGGTTCGCCCTCTGTGAACCATCGTGACGACACCTAGTCTCTACGACTAGATAAGCCTAAGTTGCGAAAGAAAAAATAATTTACGGAAAAGTACAACAAATTGAAAACATGAGTAAGTTAATAAACAACTTTTAAATATGCCGCTCAACATACACAATATTAAGTTCTCAAAACCAATACATAAATCGAAGACCCAGAAACCCATGAATCACAAGTTAAGAAGTACTATATAGCTCTAAATCCAGAATGTCTAACAACTGAAATACAGAAGGGCTAATATTAAATAGCAAGAATAGAAAGAGACTTCTCGATCTACGGGCGCGAAAGATATACCTCGAAGTCGCTATAGCAATCGCCTCGCCTTAGGGGTGGTAGGACTGAGTCGAAGTACAGAGATTTGCACATGAAAAACATGCGCAGGAAGGGCATGAGTACACCACAGCGGTACTCAGTAAGTGCCAAGCCTAACCTCGATTGGTAGTGACGAGGAAGGTTAGGTTCCTATTGAGGTTAAATAAGATATAAGGTTTAACAGGGCAAAATAAACAGTGTAAATAAGTAACACAAGATATGAAGGACAGTAACAACTATTACAGAGGAAAGTAAAACACAGAAAGAGAATATAGCTCAGCTCCAAGATAACAACCGGGGATCTCCCAGGATACCGTCCTGTAGTCCCCAAATATAAATATCATATCTAGTGGATCTCCCAGGTGCAGTCCCGTAGTCCAACTCGTAAATGCGCGGGAATCTACCCGGTGCAATCCCGTAGTTCCTATGTAAAAGTGCAGGGGGATCTCGCGGAATATAATTTTGTAGTCCCAAAGTAAACATACAGGGGAACTCTCGGGATACCATCCCGTTGTCCAAAAATAAATAGACAACAGCAACGAGAACTCAATTCAATCAATTACATATCAAGGTAAGGCAGATAATTCTAACCTAGAATGCTTCGCGTAATACAAATAAGGCAGTTAAGTCAAATAGAATAATTTAGTCAAGTAGACATGCTTCTCTAGTCTAACAGCAGGCTTAATTTCCAAATAGTGTAAGAAGGAAAAGGAAGGACACAATTCAAGGCTATTTTAATGAAAAACTGGATTTTCCCAACAATTTGCAGAAGCACGCGCTCGTCACCTCACGTACAAGGCATTTCAATTATCAGAATATCAATCCTAAGGGGAAAGGCCCCGCCACTTACCTCGAACCGGCTCAAATGTTAACCCAAAACTACGTTCTTGCCATGAGTATCCGACTCCAAATGGCCCAAATCTATTCAATTAAAGTTCATAAGGTAAATAATACTTCAAGCAACTGATTCAACAATTAAATTGTAAGCTAATACGCGAAATTTGTTAAGATGACCAAAATGCCCCTCGGGCCCACATGTCGGAATCGAGTGAAATTTATATTTCTGGAATCCTCACATACTCACGAGTTCATACATACCAAGAACACTGAAATCAGAGTCCAAATGACCCCTCAAATTCTTATTTCAAAGTCTCTAAATCCCAAGCCCTAATTCTTCCATTTTACGCCTAGTTTCCATGATTTACTAGGTAGATTTCACATTAGAAACGAGTTTTAAGGCCAAAAATCTTACCTCCAAGTTATTCTCTTAGAATCACTCTTCAATCCCTTCCAAAGAGCTTCCAAAACGATTAAAATGGTGGAAATAAGCTTCAAAGTCGCGGAACCCCTTTTAAAAACATTCTGTCCAGCAGTTTCCGCATCTGCGGCCTTGGGACCGCTTCTGTGGTCCCGCATTTGTGGACCAAATGTCGCACATGTGACTCATCCCTTAAATGCCCAGATTCCGCATCTGTAGCCCCCCACCCGTAGGTGCGGTACCGCTTCTGCGGAAATTATACCACAGCTGCGGTTCCTGATGATTTCCCCCTTTTTCCACTTCTGTGGTTTTTCTTCCACACGTGCGGCATTCCACCTGCGGTCCCCAAATCGCAGGTGCGGAAATACCAGAAGCAGCAAAGTTTAGCAACTGCAATATTCCTCAAAACTCCGTGTCAACCATCTGAAATCATCCCGAGGCCCCCGGGACCTCAACCAAAGGCACCAACAATTCTAATACCACTGTCCAAACTTGTACCAATCCTTAAAATACCTACAACAACATCGAAACCTCAAATTAACCATGAATTCAAGCCTAAGAACACCAAATTTCCCTAAATACGCTTTTGATATAAAATCTATCAAATCTCGTCCGAATGACCTGAAATTTTTCACACACGTCATATTCAACACTACGAAGCTACTATAACTTTCAAAATTCTATTCCGACCCTCGGATCAAAATCTCACTATCGAACCGGATTTCAAAAATCTATCTTTCGGCATTTTAAGCCTAAATTAGCTACAGACCTCCAAAATAAAATCCAACCACGCTCCTAAATCCAAAATCATCCAACGGAGCTAATGGAACTATCAAATTTCCATTCTGAGGCCGTCTTCAGACTGTTCCGACTACGGTCAACTTTCCAACACTTAAGCTCTTATTTAGGGACTAAGTGTCCCAAAACTCTCCGAAATTAAAAATCGACCATCCCGACAATTCAAAATGGCAGAAAAAAATATGGGGAAAGCGGTAAATAGGGGATCAGGGCATAAATTCTAAAAACGACCGTCCGGATCGTTACAATTGGAATCGGATTACGTGCCGCAACAAACTATGATGTGTTGTAGCTGTCTGTAACTGTAGTACTCTATTTATGTTTTGTGATATGAGGTTACGAGATGATGTTATTCTGGGGCCCTCTGTTATTTGACCTTCATGTGTCATGTCACAGCCTTGTCACTACTTTGTCGAGGTTAGGCTCGATACTTACACAATACATGCGTCGGTTGTACTCATACTATACTTCTGCACTTCTTGTGCAGATCCCAGTGTTGGTCACAGTGGAGCATAGATGAGTTCGCTCGGATCTAACTTTCCAGGAGTCATGAGGTAGATCTGCTTGGCATTTTCAATCCCAGAAGTCCCTTTCTATTCTATCTTTACTGTTTATTTTTCTTCAAACACATGTATTTTATTCAGACAATATTTTTAGTATTTTAGTTGCTCATATACTTGTGATTCCAGATTTTTGAGAACAGTATAGACTGTGTTACTTATGTTTTTATCACATGTAATTCAGATTATATCAATTTTGTAACATTAATGTTCTGCTTTCAAATTGTTAAAATTGGTTAATTCTATGGTTGACATCGGCTTGACTAGCAAGTGTATGTTAGGCGCCATCACGGCCTCGTTGTTGGGATTCGGGGTAGTGACAATACCAATTAACATACTCAAACAAAGTATGCTATAATTCAACACTAATCATGGTATACCAACGCATTTCTTAACATGCTCAAATAACGTATACCATGATGCAACATTAATCATGTTATACATATGTGTTGTATACCAAAAATATTAAAAATGCCACGATTCAACAATACTTATGGTATACTAAGAATACTAGGAATATCATTAAACATACTCACACAAAGTATACATCTGTGGTAATATGGTTTACCAAAAAGTAGTATACCAAGAATACTGGAAGACCATGATTGTCGAATCATGGTATACTAATGTGTAGTATACCAAGAATATTCAGAATACTATCATCCAACAATAATTATGACATACCCAAATATTGGGGTATACTATTTAGCATACTTAAACAAAATACACCATGATTCAATATTAATCATATTATCATAATGCGTAATATTACACCAAAAATATTGAGAATGCCATAATTTAATATTGATCATGGTATACAAATGGCTTTTATACCAAAAATATTAGGTATACTATTTAACATTCCAAACTAAGTATACCATATCCAAACTAAATCATGATATACTATGAAATATATCAATAATATTAGAATATTACTCAATATACAAGTAATTACTGTATACTATGTTTCAATAGTAATTACATGTAATCATGGTATTCCCAATAGTATAGGTATACTTTTGGGAATATCATTTAACATAAACAAAGTATACCAGTTGAATTATGATATATTGTATAGTATATCCCAAGACATAGTATACGATATACCAACATTATTAGGATTACCATTTGACATACTCAAATAAAGTATATCATAATTCAACAATAATCAAACAATAAAGTATACTAAGAATTTTGGGCATATCATAGCATATTCAAACAAAGTATGGGATAATTACTGCATAGTATATCAAGAATACCAGAATAATATTTAACATATTTAAATAAAGTATACCATTATTCAGCAGTAATCATGTTATACTAGACATTATACCGCTAGTATTGAGAATACTATTTAACATACTAAAATATAGTATAGCATGAAAATTTGCAAATAAAGGTACACTAATAGACTAATTACTTTTTTGTTAAATTTGGACATTTTCCCTATATATATATATATATATATGTTAAAATAACATAATTCTACATTTGGAATTAAGCTAAAAAAAGTTGTTGTTTGGGTCTTTTGTACGGCTTTTACTTTTCATATTTAATTTTGAGTTCCACAAAAGGAAATTAAAAAGAAAGAATACATATCCATACATACATACAAACATATATATATATATGTGTTATTTTTTTTAAAAACATATACTATAAAGAAATGAATAGGAAAAACAATTAATTGCTTCAAAAAAGCGTTGCTTATTTTTGTCTATTTTAAACAACTATCTTGACACAAGGCGAGAAAAATAATTTTGACCAAAAAAAGATTTTAACCATCGTTAAGCCTAGCATAATGTCACGACCCAACTCTACCAATCGGCCATGATGGCACATAACTCTCTTGCCAGGCAAGCCAAACATAACAAACTACTAATCAGTTTTTCTCAATAACCGCGTGTACACCATCAAGAAGGAATATGAGAGGGTGACCTTAGGGGGATGGATCCATATCCATACACTGCACAGATAACCCCCGTGCTCTACGGACAACTCACGTATTAATAATATCAATATCTAGATCCGCACAGATGATCGGAGCGGACTCAACCTAAGGAAGAGTGCTCGCTAATACTTTTACCCAATAGTAGTATCGGGGTCAATTTTTCACAGGGAGCTTCAATTTGGAGTTGAGTTTTTGTATGGTCTAGGATTATGTTTTAGCTTCTAATTGATCTTCTAACATTTTTGGTTTTCCTTTGTTTATCTACTACAATTTGTCAACTACAAGTTTAAAGCTAAGTTGTGCTAAGATATTGATTCTAAGTTGTATGCAATATAGAGAAAGGCACTAGGGTCGTGACATGTACCTAGGTGGTAAACTAACGGGTAGAGATTCCTAATGCAAGAATGATGAATATGGGACTTATGCTATAACCGTTGCACTTTTGCATCCACTCTCACACCTCTCGGTAGAGAGAGTGATTTTGCCCAATTGACTCTCTCGAGACCAATTGGGTAGACCAATTTGCCCAGGCAACTTATGGTTCAAGT
>MU705360.1:0-14506 GCA_026770625.1 Nicotiana glauca | reverse complement strand
CCTTAACCTTAGTGCATCTTCCGAAACATTTGTCTGCTTGCTCCCCCAACAAGTATCCACAAACCCTTTCAAATGCTTGTATGCATTTTGATCCGAAGCGCCTGTGAAGTACCCTCGTTGTTCTAGCAAAGTGAGCATGACATTGGTGATTTGGAAGTTCCCCGCCCGGATTCGGGGAGGAACTATTGCACTTGCGTACCCTTGATTGGGTAGAACTCTTGATTCTACTCTTGGTGGAGGTGGTGGAGGGTCTGGTATGTTGTCATTAGCATTAACATTTGCATTAGCATTTCTACCCCGTCTTTGTGCTTGGGGCAAAACCTCCTCTTGTTCTATGTCTTCCACCTCCTCCATTCCAACGTTGATAGCATCTTGTGCGTTTAAAGCCATTGGTACCTGAGTGAATTAACACAAATAAAGTAAGTAAAAAGAAGGAAAAAGAAGCAAAACACAAAACTAGCCAACAAATAGTCAAACACCATGAAGCTCCCCGGCAACGGCGCCAAAAAGTGATCGGAGCGGACTCAACCTAAGGAAGAGTGGGCGCTAATACTTTTACCCAATAGTGGTATCGGGGGCAATTTTCCACAGGGAGATTCAATTTGGAGTTGAGTTTTTGTATGGTCTAGGACTATGTTTTAGCTTCTAATTGATCTTCTAACATTTTTGGTTTTCTTTTGTTTATCTACTACAATTTGTCAACTACAAGTTTAAAGCTAAGTTGTGCTAAGATATTGATTCTAAGTTGTATGCAATATAGAGAAAGGCACTAGGGTCGTGACATGTACCTAGGTGGTCAACTAACGGGTAAAGATTCCAAATGCAAGAATGATGAATATGGGACTTATGCTATAACCGTTGCACTTTTGCACCCACTCTCACACCTCTCGGTAGAGAGAGTGATTTTGCCCAATTGACTCTCGAGAGACCAATTGGGTAGACCAATTTGCCCAGGCAACTTATGGTTCAAGTTGGGTAATTACTCTCTCGAGGTTTAACCCAATAATTGGGACTACCATTCTCATGGGTCCATCCCAATTCCTTGTTGGAATTAATCTTGGGGTCATAGACTCTCTTTCTCAAGAAGAGTCAAAACCCACTAAGCTAGACTTAGTATTTTCAACCACCAAATCTTAATGAAAACATAAGATTAACCCATATAACAAATACCCAACATCATTCATGCACTAAACAATCACACCCATTAATTACCCACACTAGGGTTGAGCCACAACCCTAGCTAATGGGTTTAACTAGCCATAGTAGCAACAAAAATTGAAGAAATAGTAGATGAAATTGACATAATAATTAACTACAACGTTAATCTACTCGAATCCACGTTAATACAAGAAGAAATTGCCCAAAATAGGCTAAAACTATGAAGTATCGAGATCAGCTGCTATCTAATAAAACGAAAACCTCTCCTAAAAAAGTGAAATGTTCTATTTATACTACACAGGAAAAACCAGACAAAAATACCCCTGAGGGTCTGGCGCGGACCGTGTACAAATGTCATGCGGCCGCGGAGGGCACTTGGTCTTCAAATCTTGCTTCTGGAACTGGGGGATGCAGACCGCACACGTATGTCACGCGGCCGCGTTGGCTAAGGGACGCGGACCGCACAGAAATGGTATGCGGCCGCATAGCAAGACTCATCAAAATCATCACTCTCTGAACTTTACCCACGCGGACCGCACTGCTTTGGTATGCGTCCGCGTGGGCTTTTGCCTTGAATGGTTGGGTCTCAGAACCTTCACAAGTGCGGACCGCGTGGAAAGGATCGTGGACCACGTGGCTTGACATTGCATTTGCCTGGTCTCTGAACTATCCTGCGCGGACGCGTGGCAAAGCAGTGCGGACCGCGCAGGGTGAACTTGAACTAACCCAGCCTCTGAACTCTCCTGCGCGGCCGCACACCAAATCAGTGCAGTTAGGGGTGTTCATGGTTTGGTTTGGAACGGTTTTTCCCTAAAAAGAAACCAAACCAAGTAAGTCGGTTTTTCAAATATTCGAACCAAACCAAACCAATTAAGTCGATTTTTCTTGATTCGGTTTATGCCGATTTTTCGGTTTTTTTGGTTATTTGTCGGTTTTTTATTAAATATGAGACATACTACCAAAGACATATTCCGGCGACCACATTTTCAATGTAGAACTATCAAATGAATTGCCCTTTGAGAAATCTATTATTTACCAAGACATATTGATGATAATTGAATCAAATAGTGATGAATAATTTAAGGACTCAATTAAAAATATGTTATTTTTAACACGAAATGGATTCTTACACTAAACAAAAGAAAACTACCAATCAAACTAGAATGTAAAGGTAAAGAACTATATTAAAAGTGTAAACTATTAACATTTACAATAAATTTTTTGGAACTTTGTATAACAATATACATAATTATAGGTGTAATAATATATTTGAAATAGCTACTCCTATAGTCGGTTTGGTTCGGTTTTTTCCTGATTAAAACCAAAACAAAAAAAAATTTGATCGGTTTTTAAAATTCAAAAACAAAACCAAACCAAACAAAAAAGTATCGTTTTTTTGGTCGGTTTGGTTTGGTCTTCGGTTTGGTTCGATTTTTCGGGTTTTTATGAACACCCCTAAGTGCGGTCCGCGCAGGTCATCTTGTTCCCCACTTCAGTTGTCTTTTGACGCTTGACAGATTTCACTCCTTTTTGAGCCGATCTTTGATATTTGTCATCTTTTATCTCAAACCTTCAATCAAGTGCAATTTGTAAGCATTTTGGGACTAATATATGACAATTAATGCCCAAAGCTCAGGTAAGAATGGGTATAAAACATGTAGAAATCATCGTTATCAACAGATAGCTCATGTTCTGTACGGGCAACTCACGTTCCAATAATATCAACCGCATGGACAATTCACGTGCCAATAATCACAATCCTCTTGGCGTGATCACAAGCCAAATATCACAATTCGCCTAGCTTGGTCACATGCTACCAGTCTAGATCATATCACCCAAAAAGTAGATATACAGGAATACATGTACACGATTAATGAATATCAAGTTTCATACTTCTGGACTGGTATAAATAATATGCTAAGGTGCATGCATGTACAAAGTGTGCTATCATAGCTCAAATCTGCAACATCACAAAAATAGCAATTATCAAGTTCAATCTGGAGATTAACATCTTTGTAACCTCAAATATGGATCACATAGCTCAGAACATGGTTACAAATATGAGAAACATCAAAACATAAAGCTTATCAATCAATTAAAGGGAAGTCATAGACTAAGCACTACCCCGAGCACGGAGAAATACTCCGATGCTCACACATAGTTTGAAACCCCACACGTATGCGCACCCATAGCACGCAAATATCACAAATAACTCAGGAAACTAGTCCCTCAACCAAATTTAGGTAATATACTTACCTTAAACAAGCCAAATCATTCCTCTAACAAGACCTTCCTACAGAAATCAACCTTCAGACAGCTCGAATCTAGCCAAAATAACTTAATATAATGAATAAAAGCCGTAGGAAGAGATTTTAAATGATAAAGCTAAGTTCTTTAACCAAAACCAAAAAGTCAACCCTGGGCCAGCACCTCGGATCCCAACCAAACTCACAAATTCCGAACAACTATTCAGATACGAGTCTAAATATATGTGTTTTTCCAATTCCAATCACAAATGGACCTTTAAATTATCAAAACTCACTCTCCAATGGTGAAGTCTGAAAACCCCCAAATACACCTTAAACTCACTCTCAATGAGTAATCACTACCTTACACCAAAAGTGAGTAAAGATCACTTACCTATTGAATTATGATGAAAAGCTCTCCAAAAGTCGCTCTAGACCGAGCTCCATAATTCAAAAAAAGAGAAGAAAAACCAAAACCTCAATATTAAATCTTGTCGAGGAAAAACGTGCTTACGGTACAAATACACGTACCTAGTACACCACCCTTCGCAGATGCAGAAATCACTAACTCCCCGACCATCTGCTTTTGCGGACACCTAGCCGCTTATGCGCACTCCATATTGCATCTACGTTTGCGCACCTATGCCCAACTATCCGCATCCACAGACTTCCTCTGCCAGCCTTCCCATTCTCTTTTACGATCAATAACCTCACATGTGTATTACGACCCGGATTTTTTACTCTCGGGAGTCGTGATGGCGCCTACTAATGTGAGGTAGGCAAGCCAATCATTTAACTACTTACCTCATTATCCAATTATTTCTTTTTAGCAATTATAAGGCGATAACGTGATAACAGCAGAAATTCAAATTTAAGCGGAAGACAACGATAACGTATATGAAGACTATATCTATTACAAATACTTAAGCCTTAACCAGCCAAAACCTAGTGTTACAATGTCACAGTGTCACAGATGATCTAAGATTTACTACACACAAAGTCTGAAGAAAATATCAATACACTATTTTTGACTATAAAGAAAATGAAACAGGAAATAAGGATAGAGGAGGTGCCACGGCCTGCGAATGCCTTCAGGCCTACCTTGGATCTCCACGTGGACTGAAGGTAGCCTCCAAACTATGATTCGAAGTCAACATCACTGGGATCTGCACAAAAGAGCACAAAGTGTAGCATCAGCACTACCGACCCCATATGCTGGTAAGTGCCTAACCTCGACGAGGTAGTGACGAGGCTTGACCCGACTACCACATAAACCTATGCAGTTCAAATATATACATCGGAAAAAATACAGAAATAACCAGTCAAAATGGGAGGGGGATCATACTGTGGGGGAGATAACAAATCCGAATAGAAAGACATCAAATAAACGAAAGAAACAACATAACTCGGATATCAACCAAGAATCATAAATCAATAAATGCACGGAATCACCCTTCATGCTTTTACTCTCGTCCTCACAAAGCAATCATATAATGAAAGTATGTACGGCATTACCCTTCGTGCTTTTACTCTCTTTCCTTACCATATAATCAATAAAATCGGCATGGAATGGTACATCGTGCGGCACGGCATCACCCTTCGTGCTTTACACTCTTTCCTCACTATAATACATGAGATCACCCTTCGTACTTTATAGTCTTTCCTCACTAAACAACAATGCACAGTATCACCCTTCGTGCTTTAACTCTATTCCTCACCCAAACAACAGTCACAAACAATAGGGCAAGGGAATAAATGAAATTGTAATAAAGATCCCGGCAAGGGAACAACAATTCAACAAATAAATCCCGGCAAGGGAACAACATCAATAATATCAACATCCCAGCAAGGGAGATAACCAATGAATCAACAATAGCCCGGCAAGGGTGTCAACATAATAACTTCTTTTCTTTCTCACTTTTACTTCACAATTCACTTTATAACTCGAGCCAATGCTCTAGAGATTCAATTATCACTTACACTTTCACAATTCGTTACACAACTTGAGCTAACACCCCTTAATGTTCATAGGTCACAATTCCTTCCACAAACTTTACACAACATATAGAAACCATTACCAAGGCATGAATGTGAGCACGTGATTTTTGCCCTAAGCAAATTATTCCAAAAGTTTCAAATAAAATGATTTTACAATTTTTATGAACTTCGTTGCATTTTTGTGTTAATTTGTTGCATAAAAATTCATATTAAAAATACAAAAAATATGCATTAGGGATTTAATTTCACATTTTAGTATTAAGTAGGTATTAATTCAATTTAGAACAATTTAAAGAAAATCACAAAAATAGTTCTTAGGCCATTTTAATTGATAATTGTTGCATCTTTAAATATAATTTTAAATAATTTTAGGGTTTAAATGGTGTAATTAGATTTTTATCTTAATTTTTACATTTTTATAAAATTAGAAAATGCAAAATAAAATACAAAAATACAAAATTAAAAACAAAGCAAAAAGAAAACAAAAAAGGAATAAATAAAAGGAAATGGACTGCTTAGCTATTTTGGGCTGAAATTAAGCCAAGCCCAAATCACACCTGCACCAGCCCAACCCAATCACTTTAGAACCGGCCTGCCCTTTATAATAAACCAAACGACACCGTTTGGTATCAAGTTGATCTGAGCCGTCTAATTCGTTTGATCCAACGGTTATCGTTAATTGATACGATTTAATATATATTTGTATGAAAATTCCCTTAACCCTAAAACATCCACCGCCTTCCTCGTACCTCCTCTGCAACTCCGCCGGCTCCGCCGCCGGCGGTGAACGCCACTTACGCTAACACTGACCAAATTCACACCCCAGATTTTCTTTCTCTTTCTCATTCCGAATATCAAATCAGTTTCCCTCGAATCCTCCCCTATCTCATCGAATCTTCATCAGACGATTTTCCGGCCAAGTCGCCGGTTAACCTAATCAACCCTAAAACAACACCGTAGAACCGCCTTGACTTCCTCTACTCAACCCCCATGTTATTCTACCTCAAATATGTCTGGAACGTCTCGAATAATTGAATTGGAATTTTCCGGCCAAAGTCCAAAATAACCCAATCGAGCCCAGGTTAACACTATGAGGCCATCTGGTTTTCCCCTATCGAACCCCATGAGCGTTTGGCTTAAATATGATTGGAACAGTCGAATAACTATTTCAAGATTTTCTGGCGGAACCCTAGATAAGTTTTTCTGCAACTTTTTTCTTTTCTTTTATGCATGCGTTTGTTTAGTCTAATTTCAACAATTATGTTTAATCCCTGATTGTTTTCTTGTGTTCTTCTTCTGTAATCAATTTCTTGTTCTTTTCTTTGTTTCTGATTAGTCCCAATACTTCTCAACTATAGTATATCCATGGCTTGATAACTCTGATTTAGCAACTAGGTTAATTTTAGTGGCAATGGTATATAATTTTGATTTGGTCAAGTCTAGGAGCTTTTAATTTTCCCTGCTTCAGCATCATCAATCAATTTAGTCTTGATTTTCTAGTCACTATCTTAATTCTGATATGATTTTGTTAAACGGTAGTTTAAATGATAGAATTTTCTGTTATTTGATTAAGTTTTAGTAATAATAACAATTTGCTCATGGTCTAAACCTGTTGGAATTAGGATTCTAATTGTTTTATTATATTTCAATTGGTTAGTTTAAATTTTGTTTGTCTTGTTAAGATAATTTTGTTTTCCTGATTAGAATTATAGGAGTCCATTATTTGTTTTGGTCCTGAATTAGGTTTAGGGGACTGCTGGGTTTGGGTAGTAATTTTTAGATGTTTTCAGGGGCAGTATAGGCATGCGAAAGGGTAGTTTAATTAGGTTTGATAAATAATGAAATGAAGTGAGAGTAGTATAGGAATTATAATGGGTATAAAATCTTCTAGATTGGGGCCTTAGTATAGTTTTCAATAAAATAGGTGTAGTGACTTGTAGTACAAATCAGAAATGAAGGTTAAAAACAGAAATAAATAAGGACTAAGGTGTGAAAAAGTAAAATCTGAAATTCCCTCCAATTACATCTATAAAGGGGGCAGTCCCTTACTTGTTTCAGAAGTTTTAGAACCTCTACATTTTTCCCTCCCCAATTTCCTTTTCAGCTTTCAAATCATTTTCGAAATTTAAAACAGAAAAGCTCCAAAACAATAGAAATCCATTAGAAAAGCAAAAATAGTACTGTTTCATCGAGTTTTCTGATATCATTTCAAGTTCAATTAGCTAATCCATCTGTATTAGCTTCTTTTCTAGTAATTTGGAGACCTCATAGTAGTTTTCTTGATTTCAAATAACTTCTGGGAGTCGATTACGATGAATTTGATCATATATGAAGCCTGTTGATCGCTGAATCTATTCCTAGCTTTGAAGAGTTGTTTTTTGGTTCAAATCTATTTCTGCTTTGGCTGGTTGTAATTGCTGTGATCAAGTCTGCTCGTTGATCTCCTTTTTCTTCATTCATTTGGCTTAATTCCAGGTACAAATTCGATTCTTATTTGGATGAAGTTGTGGAAAGGAATTTTGAAAAGTAATGCATGACTGTTTGTCTCCTGAAGGATATGTTTGTCTCATTATGTATATTTGGCTTAAGCGTATTTAGTTTTCTCTAAAATTTGTTCACATGTATAATTGAGGACTGTTCGAACTACTACAACTGCTTGAGTTATCATAGCAGTTCAATTGTGATTAATGTCTTCTTCATTTTGTTTACAAACTGCCTTTGATAAACAGTAGGCTATCAAATTAATTAGAGAAGTCTATTATGCTTGAAATTAATAGGTTTACTTTAGTTTGATTCCATCAGGGCTACTGATGAGGTAGAATTTAGGTTTGTATGATTTTGCATTAAACATTGATTCAGTAAAAATAATTGGTTTAATAGATGTCAACTTGAGCAGGTAATTGCTGCGGTTCAAACCTTGTCACGTTTTCTAGTTAATTTCCTGTATAACAATAGTTAAAAAACTTGTTAATAGGTAATTAAATAAGGAAATCTGAGTTGTGCTTAAAATTAGAATAATCCATGCATCATTAATATAAATGATGTGACTTTTTTTTTTCTCGCCTTCATAAATCATAGAGTGCTTGATAGATAATGTGGAATATATCTGATGTGTTCAATTGAATCAAGACTGGGGAGGAATAACGAAAAATTCAACAGTTTATTTTTAGGTAATTTGTGCTCTCATGCCTTTCCCAGGCAGTCCAAAATTGTTATCTGCAACAGTACCTGGGCTCACGTTGAAGCCCAAAGGATGTTAAGGATTAAGACCTTGGGCCAGGTCTTTAAGGCCCAAATCTTCCTGGAATCAGAAAAACCCATAAAAAATGGTATTAAGCATATGGGAAATTTGTTGGCAAATATAAAATTGGGTCTTGAATTAAGTAGCGGGTTCAAGCTAAAAGGAACCTCCTTTTATTTGAATTCGGACTTGAATTCGAGGTCCGAATCTATATTTGTAAATTAATTAACCTTTAGATACAAATAATATAAAATAGAAAATTTAGTCACTTTAAGTTGACCTTTAATAATAAAATGAGACGAGCCTCGCCAAATCAAATATATAATTGCGCGGCCCTCATTAATTACTTAATTCAAAAATACTTAGTATTCGGGACATGCCGTTTAGCGAATTTTATGGCCTTCCCAAAATATAACAATACGTTAGTCGCTTTAGGCGTGATTTTTAATAATCTTACCTTCCTAGTACGGGTGTGCATTTCATGCGACCCAAATCCAAATCCGAAAACGTTGAATAAGAATGTGTCGAGGATCCGGGTACATTTCATGTGACGTGATCCGAAAACAAGTTCTTAAATGACGTTCTCTTCCTTAAATAAAACAATAACAGATAAAAGCGGTAAAATAACTTTAAAATAGCATTGTAGGTTTAACATGCATAAAATCAAAAATTTAGCCAAATATAGCAGTTGAGCGACCGTGCTAGAACCACGGAACTCGGGAGTGCCTAACACCTTCTCCCGGGTTAACAGAATTCCTTACCCGGATTTCTGGTTTGCGACTGTTTAACAGAGTCAAACCCTTTCCTCGATTCAGGATTCAAACCGGTGACTTGGGACACCATAAATCTCCCAAGTGGCGATCTGAATCTTAAACAAAACGAATCCCGTTTCGATTGTCCTTTAAGTGGAAAAACTCCTTCTTTTATTATACCCTTCACGGGGTGTAGTAAAGCTCGGAAAAAAGGAGGTGTGACAGCTCTGGCGACTCTGCTGGGGATAAGAACCCAGAATTTCGGTTCAGGGTTGAAGAATTCGAGCTCAGTTAAATTGTTATATTTGGCTTTATTTGATTTTGCTACATGTTCCATGCCCTATGTGCTAAATGTTTTACCGCTTTAATATTTGTTGAATTGTATATAAACTGTCGCAAATCCCTCCATCTTTCTGAGTCTTCTATATCATGGAGAAGGGTGCACTTCGTGTAGCTTCTCTTCTGTTAGAGTCTTTTTCCCAATTTAGAATGAGGTTTGGGTAAGTTGCAAAGCCGGCGGAGCTTCTGTATCCCCGGTACGCTGCCTCCCCCTCGGCCCGAGTTGTCCGCTCGGGTAAGCCAGCTCTAGACTAATAAACCTAGGATTTAAACCTAAAAGAACAATAAACTCATGCCGGATCCCTAGTAGGACGTTTATTTGCGTCACGTGCATTTTGACTTAGGGGACTCAACACAGTGGTTGGGTCCATCTAGGACAGGTGACCCTAATTGAAATGACCATCCTGATGCATATTACGTGCTACTTGCATTTATTTGCTCGGCTTCGCATGTTGACTGGCTTGTATACAATGAGTGAAAAATTATGAAAAATAGCAGTGTTAGGACTGAGTGAGGGTAATCATTTATTTGAAAAACCAATGCCCAAATAATACCGAAATGCTGCCGGATTTTTGAAAAATGAAAAAATAGAAGGAAAAAAAAAGAAAATATTTGAAAAATATAGAAAGTAAATTGTTGGTCAAAAATAGTTTTGATTTTGGCCAATCGGCCCGAACTACGCTGGTTTGATTCTCACCACGTGTGGGATACGTAGGCAACCCTCATCGGGTCCAACCACCTCTTTTGCAAAAATAGCCAAAAATGTCAAAATTCTAATTTTCATTATAAATAAGTCGGGTGATGCCATTCTTGTTTAAAATAAGCCGAATGTCCCTCAAAAGGACGCCGGAAGGCCGTTTTGCAAGAACAACCACCCTGAGTCATTTTAAAAAATAAAAAAAACAGTTTGCGGGCACAACCTTAAAATCTCCCTTTCGGAAGTGCTGAAAGGCCATATCCGCAAAATCAAGTTTTGTCAAATTTTTTTTTAAAAAAAATAACCATTTTGTCAAATAAGCCATTACATGACCAGTTGTTGTTAAAATAGTTGCAATTGACATTAAAACTTTCTTAGTCTTGCGGAGGCCTGTGGTGATGCCCCACGGGCCTTAGGATGTGAAATTTTAATGTATTGAGTGTGTAGCTTCTTAAACAAAAATTTTTGCAAAAATAGCCATTTTTTCCTTTAATCATTAAATTCCTCTAAATAAAATGTGCAGGATGAATTCAAACGACATCGAAACCTTCTCATTCCTAAGTGAGATACCCCTTAAGCTCTACATGTGGTGGGACAACCTCGGAAATGGAAATAGAGAATCAGTGGTAAAAATTCTGGGTGGCCTTGTGGGACTTATGAACATAAAGCCGAGAAAGGATATTGTTGAAGCATTGATACCGTTTTGGGATCTGACTCAAAATGTCTTCAGATTCTCTGATTGTGAGCTCACACCGACATTGGAAGAAATGGCAGGCTATGCAGGCCTTAATGGAAACATGCGAAGTAGATATCCTTTATCACCAAGACCGGTCACACTCCACAGATTCTTAGACTTGCTGAATATCAGTCGGGATGTCCAAGACCCATGTCTAGTGGAAAGGTTTTGTACTTTGCATTTTCTCTATCATTGATATGGCAACTCGAGGGGCTTCGAAGAACCTAACATCGGTCTGACACACGCTGGAAATAAAGACAAATGAGAGGCTCAGCGAGGGTTAGCATTTATGGTGGCTTTTATAGGAATTGTGATTTGCCCAAGGAAAGACAGTCACATAGACCTCGGGCTAGTAGAGATGTTGGATGTGGCTACAAAGAAACCTACTAGCACGTTAGTTCCTGTGATCGTAGTAGAGATGTATAGAGCTTTAACCAAATGCCGAGAGGTCGAGAAATTCTTTCAGGGATGTAATCTCTTACTACAAATATGGATCCAAGAGCATCTATGCCACCGTACAGGGTATATGAATTTCGGTTTAACCGGGCTTAGTTGCATTAGTGAATTTGAAACTCGGGTCACAGGCATTAACTTTCCCGAGGGTGTTGAAGCTTGGTCATCATGCTTGAGATCGATGACCGCAGAATGCTTGAGATCGATGACCGCAGATAAGATTGAGTGGGCTTATGGGTGGCTTCCCGATACTGAAGCTGTCTACACTTCAGCAGAAGTCCCATATATTTTTCTAATGGGAATTCGGAGCATACAACCTTACGCGCCTTACAGGGTCCTACGACAATTCGGGAGGTTCCAAACAGTGCATAACGATGAGGATTTGAGTGAAAAAATTATTGAGTTGGGTCCTAAAGCTACTTTCCCGGAAGCAAGAATTAGAAAGATATGGAATGAAAGTCAGTTTCTGCAACCTGACACCATGATAGAGGATCGAGCAAGGGGTGAAGTGGACCCCAAATATTTGACATGGTTCAACAAAAGGTTTCAAATTCATGGGAGACCCGCTAAGAGACCCTATGTACAGCAGTTTACTGACGAAGCCCGAGTCCAATGGGATTGATTAGCAAAGGAGAAAGAATATCGAGCCAAAATTGGGGCGTTGGAGCAACAAGTGCGGGACCTTCAATTTGAGAAAAGTGTGCAAATTACGGCTGATGAAGGGGAGAAAAAGAAATTGGCCCAGGAAAATGAAGCTCTAAAGGCGCAGATTCACCAAATGAAAATCAATGCTAGAAATCGAGAAAGAAGCGTGTCTGATGAACGATTGATCAAGGGGTTGAAAAAACAAGTCTCGGATTGCCAAGAAGAGTTAGAAAAATCCGAAAGGAACATGGTGAGACTTCGAGCACACTGGGCCAAGAAAACTGAGGAAAGAGCCCAGTATGTTCAACAGATAAAAAGAGACTATGGAGGGACCATTGCCAACATGAGAAGAGAAGCAAATGCTCGGGAAGAAAAGGCGGCTCGATTAGACAAAGACTTTCAGGCTGAAAGGAATCGTTGTTATGAGATGATTGCTAAAATGCAAAAGGAAATAAAATTGCTACAAGACCTTCATCTCCAGGATTCTCAAGTACTTGAAGCCCGGACCCGACAAATAAGCCGACTTCTCCAGGAAAAGGGCCAAATTAGGGAAAGGATTCGGGGCATTGCACGCTATGTTGTTAAAGGGTGCCAGTTTCTCCTGTGTACGTGGCTCCTCCGCCCGCCATTTTACACAAATCTGCAAGTGAACCCTTGTTCCGCGCTCAGGAAAACCACTATTATCCGCCCGAGCCTACTTTCAAACCTCATGAACCATACTCTTATACTCCTCTTATTGATATATCAGCCAAAGAAAAGCCTCCTAAAAACTCCGAGCAAGAGGAGATGATACGCAAGGTAAAAAGCTTGGAACAATCATTCCGAAATATGCAAGGTCTCGGAGGACAAGTGAGTGTCGCTTATAAAGACTTGTGTTTGTTTCCGGAAGTCCAACTGCCTGCCGGTTTCAAGCTACCAAAGTTTGATCTTTATGATGGACATGGCGACCCTGTAGCCCATCTGAGGGGGTTTTGCAGCAAGATGAGGGGTGCTGGAGGAAAAGATGAATTGTTAATGGCATACTTCAGCCAAAGCCTCAGTGGATCGGCTTTAGAGTGGTATACAAGGCAAGACCATACTCGATGGTACACATGGGATGACTTAGCCCAAGCATTTGCAAACCACTTTCAGTATAACCTTGAGATTGTCCCCGATCGTCTCTCCTTGACCAAGATTGAAAAGAAACTTGGAGAATGTTTTAGAGAATATGGATTTCGATGGAGGGAACAGGCCGCGAGGGTCGATCCTCCGATGAAAGAGGGTGAGATGGTGGATTATTCTCTGCAGGCTTTAGAGCCTACTTATTACGGTCACCTAGTGTCAGTGGTGGGGAAAACTTTCAATGAAGTCGTAAAGATGGGAAGCATGGTAGAAGAAGGTTTGAAATCTAAAAAGATTATGAGTTACTCTGCAATAAAAGCAACTATCCAGGCCATCCAGACTGGCACTGGAGGAGTATTGGGAAAGAAGAAAAAATAAGATGTAACAGTGGTGGAATCAAGAGCATGGTCCCGGGGTCCTTCACCATATTATCACCAACCTCGCCCACATCCCCAAACTTACCCACATACACCATATGGCCCACCACAACATTACTATCCACCTCCCATTCCTCACTTCTCAGTTCACCATGCCCAAACTTATCCGCAAACTCAGGCACCCTGGCGTGCACCCACTCCCCAAAATACTTATCATACCCAAAATACATACCCACCTCCTAGAACTTACAGAAATCCCAGTGGAACCGATTTACGACCAAACCCTGCTGCCAAGAATGACAGATTGCAAAAGAAGAAGACTTTCACTCCGTTAGGAGAATCTTATACTAGCCTGTTTCACCGGTTGAGGCAACTTGGAATGTTAAACCCAATTGAACCAAAAATACCAAACCCTCCCCCAAGGAACTTGGACCATTTAGTAAATTGTGAATATTGCTCAGAAGCACCAGGACATGACACGGAGAAGTGCTGGCATCTANATAAAGCAAATGAGAAATTGATTGGTGGGAAGGCATTGGCCATAGTGGAACAGACAATCAGTGAACCAGTGATGATAGTGAAACCAAAACCTGTTAAAATGACAATACCGGGAGCAGTTGTTAAGCCTGTGTTGGTTGTAAAAGGTGCTCGTACAGAACCGGTTATCATTAAACTGGTGACTCAATTTCCAGTGGTGAATGAAAAAGCTGTCCCGTGGAATTATGACCGGGTGACTGTGATGTACAGAGGGAAAGAAGTCAAA
>MU705345.1:32960-80341 GCA_026770625.1 Nicotiana glauca | reverse complement strand
ATATATATATAATGCAACTTATATCTAACTTTTTCTATGCAAAAATCGATAAAAAAATTATAGTTTACATACAACTTATATACAAATTGTATTCAATTATGTTTGTTGTGTATATTCCGTATATCGTTTGTACGGCCGACACACAAAGTATATACAATTTATTTATGTCATGTTCTTTGAGTTTCAATATGAAATTTCAACCAAAATTAATCCACCAAATTTTCTAAAAATTGAGATATAAACTCCAAAGAATACTTCTAATTATTTGCAACAATACCCAATCCAAATAAACAATAATTTTACAAAATTTTATTTTTGAATTTAAAGCTTCAAAAACTTTGTAATGTTGTCAATGTGGATTTTTAATATCAGTCAATTTTCTAGTGTTTTAAAATAACTAACCTAACATATTCTTCTCTGTTATATTGGTGGCTCTACTAGAGTTCTTTCAATCCGTTGATAGGTCAGTTTCTTTTATTTTTTTCCTTCGTAGTTTGTTATGTCTTCATTTTAAGTTACCTGGATTATAAATGTCCTCTGAGAGAGGTGGCTAATGGTGTATTTTCATTATATTGTTGACGAGAACTGTTCCAATGGATGCTTTCAACAGGAATTTCCTATACTCGTAGGTATTCATATAAATTAGGTTCTCATTAATTGCTAGAATTATGATATTTGATTTTCACCATGCTTGTTCTAGATATGCATTAAAGCAAGTATATTCTAAATTCTTTGTTTCTATCTTTACTACTTTTCCTGTATTTAATCCACGTATTATTTTGAGGGTAAATGAGTGCTATTTAAATTTAAGCATCAAAAAAGGTGTAACGACCCGACCGGTCGTTTTGAGCTCTAGCGCGTGGTTCAGTAGTTTGACACAATGAGCAGCTTCATTTTAGGTATTATGACTCGTGCCACGGTCGAAATTGAATTCCGGGAAGTTCGGAGTTGATTTGGAAAGAGAGTTCTCATTTCGGAAGCTTTAAGTCGAACGAATTGACTAAGATTGAATTTTTGAGTAAACGACCTCGGAATCAGGATCCGAAGGTTCCAGCAGGTTCGTATGATATTTTCGAACTTGGGCGTATGTCCGAGTCGGGGTTTGTAAGACACGGGAACACTTCAACACCTACTGTAGAAGTTAGCATTTTCGGAAGAATTTTATAAGTTAGGGTTGAAGTGCATTTTAGTGTTATCGATGTCCATTTGGGATTTTGAGTCTGAGAATAGCTTCGTATGGTGATTCTGGTGTTGGGAGCACGATCGGAAGTGAATTCAGAGGTTCGTTGGTCATTTTGGAGTCATTTGTCTAAAGATAGATATTTGAAGATTTTTTAAAAGTTTGACCGAGAGTTGACTTTTTGATATCAGGGTCGTAATCCGATTCCGGAAGTTGGAGTAGGCACATAATGTCAAATATGACTTGTGTGCAAAATTTGAGGTCAATCGGACGTGATTTGATATGTTTTGGCATCAAATGTAGAAGTTGAAATTTCTAAAGTTCATTAAGCTTGGACTGGAGGTCGATTCATGATTTTAGCATTATTTGATATGTCTTGAGGCCTCGAGCAAGTCTGTAACTGTGATCTGAGTTGACTACACGAACGTGTAACGACCCGACCGGTCATTTTGAGTTGTAGCACGTCGTTCAGCAGTCTGAGGCCATGAACAGCTTCATTTTAGGTATTATGACTTGTACGCGTGGTCGGAATTAAGTTTCGTGAAGTTCGGAGTGGATTTGAAAAGAGAATTCTCATTTCGGAAGCTTAAAGTTGAAAGAATTAACTAGGATTGGAATTTTGAATAAACAACTTCGGAATCAGGAGCTGACAGTTCCAGCAGGTTCGTATGATGATTTCGGACTTGGGCGTATGCCCGGATCGGGTTTTGGATGACCCGGGAGTGTTTTGGCGCCTATTGTGGAAAGTAGCATTTTGAAAGATATTTCATAAGTTTGGATTGAAGTGCATTTCAGTGATATCGATGTCCGTTTGAGATTACAAGTCTAGGAGCAGCTCTGTATGGTGATTCTGGAGTTGGGAGCGCGATTGGAAGTGAATTCGGAGGTCCGTAGGTCATCTTGGAGACATTTGGCTAAAGATTGAAATTTGAAGTTTTTTGAGAAGTTTGACTGGAAGTGGACTTTTTGATATCGTGATCGTAATCCGATTCCAAAAGTTGGAGTAGGTCCGTAATTTCGAAAATGACTTATGTGCAAAATTTGAGGTATATCGGACGTGATTTGATATGTTTTGTCATCAAATGTAGAAGTTGAAATTTCTAAAGTTCATAAAGCTTGGATTGGGGGTTGATTCATGATTTTAGCATTGTTTGATGTGATTTGAGCCCTGAATCAAGTCCGTAATGTGTTTTGGGACTGGTTCGTGTGATTGGTCGGGGTCCTAGGGGCCTCGGGTGTGTTTCGGGTTGCATCGCGCTCTTATTTGATGTTTCAACGTCGTTTCTTTGGACGTAAACGGGTGTCATATTAAGCAAATGAGCTCCAAATTAAATTTTTATTGAGCCATTAGATCTGTATCGTAATTTCAGAGCCATATCAAAAAGTATCGTACAATTTTGGACATCGTATGAGGGAGTTATGCTCATTTCCGCGTCGACAAAAGTGATGTTGCTGTCATAACCGTAGATGCGGAAATTTTCAACAGATGTGGAACCGCAGATGCGGTCAAATTTCCGCAGATGCGGAAACTGCTGGAAGTAGAGAGGTTTCTTTAAAAATCGACGTTTGGCTCATTTTCACTTCATTTCTTCCATGGGAGCCGATTTTGGAGCAACTTTGGAGTGCCATTTTCATCACCAAGCATGAGATAAGTGATTTCTACTAGTTTTGAGTATATAGAAGGTTTATATATGGATTTAGACTTGGAAATTTGTAGAAAACTTGAGGTTTTGAGGGAAAACCTAGAAAACTAGTATTCTTGGATTTTGACCACGATTTTGGGTATGTAATTTAGAGAAAATCATATATTTGAGTTCGTGAGGCCATGGGTAATCTTTATCTTCAAAAAATTTCGTATTCCGGGCAGGTGGGCACGTGGGCCCTAGGGCATTTTTGTCTACTTTTCGATCGGGGTTAGGAATTGTTATAAATTGGATTATAATGAGTACCTTAGCATATATTAATGGATTTACATCATTATTGGCTAGTTTTGGAGCGTTGTGCATCGATACAAGTGTTCGGAAGGGCGCGAAATGCTGGTTATGGATGTTCGGAGTGAGGTGAGTCTCCTTTCTAACCTTGTAAGAGGGAAATGTCCCCATAGGTGAATTAATTGGTTATGTGCTCCTATTTGTGGGGGCTACGCATGCACAAGGTGAAGAGAGTTTGTGCGTAGCTACTATTATGTTTATGTTCAGATAGTCTAGGACCCAAAAGCATGCTATATTTGGAATATGTATAATCTTATTGATAGCTCAAATTTCTTAAACCACATCGAATTAATAAATCCATTCTCAAAAGAATTTGACTTCTTTTCTTAAATTGTTAAAGGAGAAAGTGGCTTTTATTTGAATAATTATTCCCTAATAAATTCTTAATTGGCTATTTGAGCATGTATTTTTATGTGTACATGCGTCGCACGAATGATTCGCGAGTAGGGTGATTGGTCATCTTATGTTGACCGCGTCACATGGATAATTCGCGAGCGGGGTAATAGATGCATCTATGGTTCGAGCCATTTGATCCTCGGCAGTGCAAAATTTAGTTTTATGTTGGATCTGGCCGTAAGTCCCACGGTGATTATTTGTGCATGCTGGTATTGTTGCCTTGAACTTTTTAAAGTTATTATTGCCTCTTCATTGCTTGAAAATATTTGAATAAATAATGAAAAGAAAATTTTGGAAATTTCCTATAAATGAATTAATTGTTTACTCGTTTCCTTCTATTGGATTAAAAATCATGTTTCTAGAAATCCACGATTTAATGTATTATTGACATCATTATTGGACCACTAGTAAGTGTCAAAGTCGACCATCTTGTCTCCACTTATTCGAGATTAGACGGGATACTCATTGAGTACATGTTGTTTTCATACTCATACTACACTTCTGTGCATTTTTGTTGCACAGGTTCATGTGTTGATAGTGGCCTGTTGGGGGTAGCAGTGCGGATGATTCTGGGACTCGGTGAGCTACATTATTCGAGGCGGCCCGTAGCTATTATATTCCCTTTCCAGCATAATATATTTACTTTATATCCACTGTATTTCTACGGATGTCGCATTTTATTTCTGTGTTAGTAAATGCCCATGCACTCGTGACACCGAGTTATGGGATGATTTTGAAATATTTTGTATTAATTGATTATTATTTAATTCGAATTGAAGCAGTTATCTTTCTTTTTTATAACGACCCGACTGGTCGTTTTGAGTACTAGCGCTCCATTTAGCAGTCAGAGGCCATGAACAACTTCATTCCAGGTATTATGACTTGTGCGCATGGTCGGAATTGAATTTCGGAAAGTCAAGAGTTGATTTGGAAAGAGAATTCTTATTTCGGAAGCTTAAAGTTGAAAGAATACACTAGGAATGGAATTTTGAGTAAACGACGTCGAAATCGGGATCTGAAGGTTCCAGCATGTTCATATGATGATTTCGGACTTGGGGCGTATGCCCGGATTGGGTTTTGGATTACCCGGGTGCATTTTGGCGCCTATTGTGGAAGTTAGCAGTTTGGAAGAAATTTCTTAAGTTTTTCTTGAAGTGCATTTCAGTGTTATCGATCTCTGTTTGGGATTCCGAGTCTGGGAATAGCTCCGTATGGTGATTCTGGAGTTGGGAGCGCGATCAAAAGTGAATTCGGAAGCCCGTATGTCATTTTGAAGCCATTTGGCTAAAGATAGAAATTTGAAGTTTTTTGAGAAGTTTGACCGGAAGTGGACTTTTTGATATCGAGGTCGGAATCCGATTCCGGAAGTTGGAGTAGGTCCGTAATGTTAAATATGACTTGTCTGTAAAATTTGAGGCCAATCGGATGTGATTTGTTAGGTTTAAGCATCGAAAATAGATGTTTGAAATTCAAAAGTTCATAAAGATTGAATTGGGGTCTAATTCGTGATTTTCGTGTTGGTTGATGTGATTAGAGGCTTCTGTAAGTCTGTAATGCGTTTTGGGACTGGTTTCTATGATTGGTTGGGGTCCCGCGGGCCTCGGGTGGATTCCAGGTGACTAACGGATCGAATTCGGAGTTTGAAGAAGAGCTGGAGCTATTGCTTCTGGTATTTCCGCTTCGGAGGATTTGGAACCGCAGAAGTGGCCCCGCTGAGGCGAAGAATTGAACCGCAGAAGCGGTTAGGACCAAATTGAGAGGACCGCAGAAGCGGTCGAGCAGCCGCAAAAGCAGGACCGCACCTGCGGTCGAAGAGTCCCAGAAGCGGATTTGAGGGCCTGGTGAGTCATCCGTAGAAGCAGCCTAGGATCCGCAAAAGTGGAACCGGATATGCGGTAGGCCGTCCGCAGAAGCGGAAATTGGGCTGGAGCCCAGGACTGCAGAAGCGTTATTTTTGTCCGCAGAAGACGAATCGCAAAAGCAGAAATATTTCCACAGAAGCGGAAACAACTGAGACAGTGAGATGTTTTAAGTTCGGGGTTGAGTTCATTCCAACCCCATTTTTCTTCCATTGGAGTCGATGGGGAGCAGCTTGGAGGTGCCATTTTCGTCACTTGTTATGAGGTAAGTAATTTATGTTAGTTTTGAGTGAAATACAAGGTTTATACATGGATTTAGACTTGGAAAATTGTAGAAAATTGAGGTTTTGGTGGGAAGACCTAAAAATTATATTTTTGGAATTTAGCCACGATTTCGAGTATGGGATTAAGAGGAAATCATATATTTGAGTTCGTGAATTCATGGGTAAACTTTATCTTCGAAATTTTTTGGATTCCGGGCAGGTGGGCCCGAGGGCGTTTTGGTCAACTTTCCTATCGGAGTTAGGAATTGCTATAAATTAGTTTGTAATGAATATTTGAGCATATATTAATGGATTTGCGTAACCATTGGCTAGTTTTGGAGCATTGTGCGTGGGATCGAGCCTTCAGAAGAATTTAAAATGCCGATTGTGGATCTTCGGAGCGAGGTGAGTCTCCTTTCTAGTCTTGTGAGGGGAATTTACCCCATATGTGAGTTAAATTGGTTATGTGCTCCTATTTGTGGGTTCTACGCACGCACGAGGTGATGAGAGTCCGTGCGTAGCTACTATTATGCTATTGTCCGGGTAGTCTAGGACCCAAAAGCATGTTATACTTGGATTAGTTGTGAACCCATTGATGTCTTGAATTGCTTAAATCATATTAAATTAATAAATGGATTTCTAAAAAGACTTAAGCTTCGTTTTCTCAAATTATTAAAGAGAATTGGCCTTTCTTGGATAATTGCTCCATGTTGACTTCTTGACTGTCTGTCTGTCTGTGTATGTTTAGTTTGGAATGGGCCGAACGCCTTGGTAGATTAATAGATGCATCTATAGGCGAGTCGTTGACCCTCGGCAAGTACACATTTATTTTTGTTGGATTGGGTCGTCGCCTCGGTGTGATTTGCGCATGCTTGTGTTGCTTTCTGAACTTAATTAAGTTACAATTGCCCTTTTGTGGCCTAAAAATATTTGGATTATGTTTAAAGAGAAATTCTGAAAATTTTCCTGTGAAAGAATTACGTGTCTACTTGTTTCCTCTATCTAGATTAGAATCATGTTTATAACATAAATCCACTGTTAAATTTATATTAATAACGAATCATTATTGGACCATTAGAGAGTGTCAAGTTGACCATCTCTGAGTACACGTTGATTACGAACTCATACCACACTTCTGTACATTTTTGTTGCACAAGTATATAAACCTCTAGCAGCCTACTACGCGTAGCAACATGGATGACTCTGGGACTAGGTGAGCTGCATTCTTCGAGACGACCCGTAGCTAGTATAGTTCACTTCAGCATTTTTGTTATTTATTTCCTGTCCATTGTATTTCGAAAAGATGTTGTATTTTATTTTCCTTATCAATAGTTGCTCATGTACTTGTGACACCGGATTCTGGGGATGTACTTGGATTTATTCGGAAATCTTACAAGTTGTTTAAATATTTCATTATTCATTCAGAGGAATATTCTGAGTCTTATTTAAATTGTATAACATAATCATTTTTAAAAAATATTATAATGAGAATTTCATGAAGTATTCTAGTTTGCTTGCCTGCCATCAGTGTCCGGCGCCACCACGACCCTTAGTGGATTTTGGGTCGTGACAACATGGTATTAGAGCACCAGATTCCCGTCGGTCTCATGAGTCATGAGTAAGTCTAGTAGAGTCTCGCGGCTTGGTACGGAGACGTCTGTACTTATCCTCCGGAGGTTACAGGGCTGTTAGGAGTACTTCCCTTCTTTGTTTCCTTATCGTGCAGTTCGATTCCTTTGAGGCTTATGGCTTTGATTCCTTCCCACTGAATCTTACGCGACGCGAGCACTTGAAGGATTTTAATGGTACTACAAATGTGGTGCGGGATAATTTTCCCGGTACAGTTGATTGGACTATAATAGTCGCATTTCGAAGGGATATTATATTGTTTCAGCTCAGTAATAGAACTTTTAAGAGCCTTGAGGCTAGGCACATGTTGTCATAATGCTTATGAGAGATTATTCTGCAGTGTTGTTGTGATGGTAGGGTGTTTGCCCACGTGTCGGGGCAGTGAATGAATTGAAGGGAAGTTTGCTCAGTGTGTAATCAAGGGATTCAGTATTTTATTCCCTGCAGGGAAAAGTCAGACAAACTGAGGATAGTCAGAAGTGGACTGGTGGAAGTAATGAAACGTGGTAATTGCAAGCATGGTGGAGTTCTCCTCTACATTGGGGTGATGTTGTCCTAATGGGACGTACTAAGTTTGTCGATGTTATAATCTGCTACAATTCGATTTTATGGCGGGATATTGTGAAATACTATTGAAGATACAACCGCCAGATATCGCATGGTGCGGTGGTTTAGGATTGAATCAGTACTTTAAATGTTGGCGGTTTGAGAAAGATGACCTTCGGAAAAGTTTCAAGTCAGTAACAAACTGTGGATTCAAGTTCCAGGAAGATATATTTTATTAACGCAACAACTGAGCAGCAAAAGATGAGAAAACATGTGGGAAGTGTCAGGCAGAGTTTTAAACTTCTTAAAGGACAGGCTTAGGGAGCGGAGGCCGAGCAGTTGATTAAAGGAGTGAGTTTGCCCAAAGTGGGAGAGTGGCGAAGCTGTATATGGCCTAGTAGTATGATGATTACGCGCCTAAAGATAGTTTGGAAGAGCCTCGAATTTTAGCAACGGGAAATGGAAGTTTGTAGATTTAATTAGAAGCATGGGGTGGTTATGCGGCAGGATATTTGGTGTGATGGAAAGGAGATGCTTGAAATGAAAAAGGACGCAACATAACTCTGAATTTGAAAGGTGTTCCCACACATTTAATTGATATCCACGAGGAGTGAATGGACTGGTGCAGCTAGAGAGTGAGCTTGGACTCCGGATTTGGTTTTTGATGTCATAGTGATTGTATCCCGTGCAGCAGCATTTGGAAGGTGTCGGAAAGTGATTTCCGCAGGCGCGTTATTTCTCGTGAGCGGATTAGCGGTCGCGTGGTTGGCAAAGCTTCTTCAAGGAATTATATTGGTTATCCAACAAAGAGATCGGTCGTGCGAATATGGATGATGATTCAGAATATGAAAGAAGGGGAATTACAGAAAGATCTCGAGAATTTGTGGCGGATGATTATGTAAGGTTATGTCAACAAGAGATAAACGAGTCTGGTGAGTCACAGAGTTGGGTAATAGTGGCTTCAAGCTAAGTGGGAGAGTCCCACCGCCTAAGATTGGGTTGCATGGTTAACTACTCGAGAGGTTTCTGGTTATTTGCATATCGGTGGGTTATTCTAGCTATGGGGAAAGGACCATAAGTGGTAAATTCAGTAGATGAATTGTTGAATTCATGCTATAGTTGGCCTTCTTGGATCATGTTCGGACTTGGAAAAAGGTTCAGGATTTATGCCTGGTATAGATACAGGTTTCAGAGGAAGTGATTTTGTCGGGTGCTTCGTTGAGAGGGTATTAATATGCTAGAAGATTCATGGAGTTGATTATATTCGGGACCAAGTCAGAGCGGGTGGCTCTCAGCAACGGTCCTAGTGGAACTCAAAAGATAAAGTGTAGTACCTAATGATTTTAAGCCTATAAGTACAACTAAGAATCAAGCTTTGTAGCAGCTTATGAGAAGGTGCCCAGAATGTTCTATGATGTGTTACCTTGTGGCATAGCATGTGAGAAATGTGAAATAATTCGTGAGATTTAAGAGAACATGGTTTCGTAATTCAACGTCGCTCGGGGTGAGTGTAGATAGAGTATATTATGTGTTGAATGGAGTTAGTCTTATTTCTAAGGAAAGCAAGGATGAATTGGAAGAAGGTGGATTGATTAGCCATAGTTGAATTTTGCATGTTGGGGTCTGTGATCAGTTCGTTCAGCGTGATCGAGTTATGTGTATGATTTGTGGCGGTACGTGTGAGGTTTGTCGGCTGCCGTAATTGATGTTATTTAGAAGCATTCTTCTGTTAGGGCTTGTTAAGTGGAAGCGGATTCTGGAAGGAATATGGTGGCTTGGGCCACCACTTACAGATTTGCATATCCTACAGTTATGGGAATTTACCTGTGTGTTTCTATGAATCTCCTGAAGTGAGTTAAGCGAACAGTTCGTATATGATAAAGAGTTATGATTAAAATCATGCTTTATAATATAATGGCACGTTGGGTGCAGTGAGAGGTATGGAAATTTAAAGTGAGGGTCAAGGTTGCAGTTCGGTATTGACAAGGATGTCACGGGCAAGGATGAGCAAGGAAAGGGTTGAACGATTAAAGTAACTTAGTATTGTCTTCAGCGTCACCTGAGATCGATGTGTTGTGAAAGAGGCATTGCATCCTAGTTAATGATTCTTGACCGCTCTTGAGCGTTAGTGCGGCCGATGGTTTAGATGAGCGGACCCACTATTTATTTCGGAAGATTGTAGGAGCGTGTCCCATGGGAAGATTGTATAAGTGTGACATGTAGTCACTTGATTGACTAAAGATTTAGACCAAGTATGAGGATTGTGGTAATATCATTAATTTGAGAATTTAGGCCTGGTGGGCACTCTGTTTATTGGGTTATTAACCGAGGAGGTTGCTCCAGTTATGATGGTTGTTCTTATGTGTTATTAGGTAAAGGGAGTTACTGTGGACCTTTGAAATGTTATTAGCCAAGTGGGTGCAATCAAAAATCTGCTTGAGATCAATGGATTGATTTATATACGTGAACAAGTCTTTATATCAAGCCAGTTGTGTTCATTTTAGCGAGCGTTCCCTATGGAGGAACAGTAGGGGTGTTATTTTGTCATCAGTTATTCTAGGTAATGATGTATTGCGCCGTATGAGTTGTGAGATGGCTTGGTAAACTCTTATGTGTTAAGGTTCCGCGTGCCGATGATGTTATGTGAGTAGGATGGCTCTTGAGATTTAGATCTTGTATCGCACCTCAGTTGTGCTTGACTTTTGTAGCCTATAGCGCTATGTGTTTTCTCCGGGATGGTATTATGCACTTAGCGTGCTAACGACTGAAATTCGATATTTTTATTGTAATGAGCTGATTTAGCTCGAAGTGCAATCTCCTTATGTGAGATCTATGTGTGGATCGGATGGAACACCGCCATGGGTATGTTATTTGGATCGGGTTGCGTGCTACAACAGTGTGATGTCGAGTCTGGTTTTCTATATGCTATTTTTGTGTGTTTCGCTTCCTATCTTCTAAGGAAAGTTCGTATTAGTGCAGGGGTGAGGTAATTCCTTCCAGAGTTTGATTTCATATTTGTGTTGTGTTCGGATTGTGGCCTATTGGCACATTGTTGCATCATATGAGACTTTTGATTGCATTCGGAGTGGCTTATTGCCTGAGCAGTTCGTCCTGGGTGAGACGAGATTATGGGACTTAAGATCAGTGCAATCTGATTATATGAAGTATATTAAGGAGCAAAGGTCATTATTAGGTTCAGAATGTGGTAATATTTCTTGTCAAAAGTATATACTCAATGATTGGTTGACTCGGTATTTGTTTATGAATTGGGCACATCTTATCTGTCGTGCAGGTATTGTAAGAGTTAGAGCAAGACTTGTGTGTCATGAGGTGCAATGGGAGCATCTAATTCGTTGAATTTTTGGCTAAGCTGATCAGAAAATATTATTGTGGTCCTGTGGATTAAGTGATGCAAAGTAAGAATCCCGCAAAGTTATGCAGTCATGTCTGAGTACAGCGTGTAGTGATTGATATGGTGATCGTATGTTGGAAACAGGCCTGGCATAGAATTCCGGATGTTGGAATTGGGCTCTAAGGCTTATTTGCTTGAGTAAAAGAGGATATCTTCGGAATTTATCGATCTAATGTGCTCAACTAAGTTGTGGCAGCGCGGGAAGGTGCATGAGAAGTTAAACAGCAATTTCAGACTACTTCAGTATGGTTCTCAGCACGTTCGAAGACGAACATATATTTAAGTGGGAGATAATGTAATGACCCGATCGATCATTTTGAGTACTAGCATTGCGTTCAGCAGTCGGAGGCCATGAACAGCTTCATTCCAGGTATTATGACTTGTGAGCGTGGTGGGAATTGTATTTCGGGAAGTCTAGAGTTGATTTGGAAAGAGAATTCTTATTTCAGAAGCATAAAGTTGAAATAATGAACTAGGATTGCAATTTTGAGTAAACGACCTCGGAATCGGGATCTGAAGGTTCAACCAGGTTCGTATGATGATTTCAGACTTGGGCGTATGCCTGGACTGGGTTTTGGATAACCCGGGAGCGTTTTAGCACCTATTGTGGAAGTTAGCAGTTCGGAAGAAATTTCTTAAGTTTGGCTTGAAGAGAATTTCAGTGTTATCGATGTCTGTTTGGGACTCCGAGTCTGGGAATAGCTCCCTATGGTGATTCTGGAGTTGGGAGCGTGATCGGAAGTGAATTCGAAGGCCCGTAGGTCATTTTGAAGCCATTTGGCTAAAGATAGAAATTTGAAGGTTTTTGAGAACTTTGACTGGAAGTGGACTTTTTGATATCGGGGTCGGAATCCAATTCCGGAAGGTGGAGTAGGTCCGTAATGTCAAATATGACTTGTTTGTAAAATTTGAGGTCAATCGGACGTTATTTGATAGGTTTAAACATCAGAAATAGAAGTTTGAAATTCTAAAGTTCATAAAGATTGAATTGGGGTGTAATTCGTGATTTTCGTGTTGGTTGATGTGATTGGAGGCCTCGAGCAAGTCCGTAATGTGCTTTGGGACATGTTGGTATGATTGGTTCGGGTCCCGGGGGCCTCAGGTGGATTCCGGGTGGCTTACGGATCAAATTCGGAGTTTGAAGAAGAGCTGGAGCTGCTGCTTCTGGTATTTCCGCTTCTGCGAATTTGGGACAGCAGAAGCGGCCACGCAAAGGCAAAGAATTTAACCGCTGAAGCGGTTAGGACCAAATTTAGAGGACCGCAGAAGCGGTCGAGCATCCGCAGAAGCGGGACCACACCTGCGGTCGAAGAGTCGCAGAAGCGGATTGGAGGGCCTGGTGCGTTATCCGCAGAAGCGGCCCAAGATCCACAACAGCAGAATCGCATATGCGGTGGGCCCTCCGCAGAAGCGGAAATTGTGCTGGAGCCAGGACCGCAGAAGCGTTATTTTTGTCCGCAGAAGCTGAAACAGCTGAGGTAGTAAGATGTTTTAAGTTCGGGGTTGAGTTCATTTCAACCCTATTTTTCTTCCATTGGAGTCGATGGGGAGTGGCTTGGAGGTGCCATTTTCATCACTTGTCATGAGGTAAGTAATTTATGTTAGTTTTGAGTTAAATACAAGGTTTATATATGGATTTAGACTTGGAAAATTGTAGAAAATTGAGGTTTTGGTAGGAAGACCTAAAAATTATATTCTTGGAATTTAGCCACGATTTCGAGTATGGAATTAAGAGGAAATCATATATTTGAGTTCGTGAGTTCATGGGTAAACTTTATCTTCGAAATTTTTTGGATTCCGGGCACGTGGGCCCGAGGGCATTTTGGTCAACTTTCCTATCGGAGTTAGGAATTGCTATAAATTAGTTTGTAATGAATATTTGAGCATATATTAATGGATTTGCATAACCATTGGCTAGTTTCGGAGCTTTGTGCGTGGCTCGAGCCTTCAAAAGAATGTAGAATGCCGATTATGGATCTTCGGAGCGAGGTGAGTCTCCTTTCTAATCGTGTGAGGGGGAATTTACCCAATAGGTGAGTTAAATTGGTTATGTGCTCCTGTTTGTGGGGGCTACGTACGCACGAGGTGATGAGAGTCCGTGCGTAGCTACTATTATGTTATTGTCCGGGTAGTCTAGGACCCAAAAACATGTTATACTTGGATTAATTGTGAACCCATTGATGGCTTGAATTGCTTAAATCATATTAAATTAATAAATGGATTTCTAAAAAGATTTAAGCTTCATTTTCTCAAATTATTAAAGTGAATTGGACTTTCTTGGATAATTGCTCCATGTTGACTTCTTGACTTTCTGTCTGTCTGTGTGTGTTTATTTTGGAACAGGTCAAACGGATCGGCAGATTAATAGATGCATCTATAGGCGCGCCATCGACCCTTGGCAAGTGCACATTTATTTCTGTTGAATCGGGTCATCGCCTCAGTGTGATTTGTGCATGCTTGTGTTGCTGCCTGAACTTAATTAAGTTATCATTGCCCTTTTGTGGCCTAAAAATATTTGGATTATGTTTAAAGAGAAATTCTGGAAATTTTCCTGTGAAAGAATTACGTGTCTACTTGTTTCCTCTATCTAGATTAGAATCATATTTTTAAAATAAATCCACTATTCAATTTATATTAAGAACAAACCATTATTGGACCATTAGAGAGTATAAAGTTGACCATCTCGTCTCTACCCCTCGGGATTAGGCGGGATACTCATTGAGTACACGTTGATTACGTACTCATACTACACTTATGTGCATTTTTGTTACACAGGTATATATACCACTAGCAGCCTACTGGGCGTAGCAGCATGGATGACTCTGGAACTAGGTGAGCTACATTGTTTGAGACGACCCGCAGCTAGTATAGTTTCCTTCAGCATTTTTGTTATTTATTCCCATCCCATTTTATTTCTGATAGAGGTTGTATTTTATTTTCCTTATCGATAGTTGCTCATGTACTTGTGACACCGGGTTCTGGGAATGTATTTGGATTTATTCGGAAATCTTACAAGTTGTTTAAATATTTCATTATTCATTCTGAGGAATATACTGAGTCTTGTTTAAATTGTATAAAAGAAACGTTTTTAAAAATTATTATAACGAGAATTTAATTAAGTATTTTAGTTGGCTTGCCTGACATCGGTGTCCGGCGCTACCATGAGCCTTAGTGGATTTTGGGTCGTGACATTTTTATTTATAAAAATTGAAGGAAAAGCTTAATTTTAAAGATTGTTAAAATGAGAACTTCAACAAGTAATTTGGTTGGCTTGCTTGACAGAGATGTCCGGCTCCACCACGACCCTTAGTGGAGTTTAGTCGTGACAACATGGTATCAGAGCACTAGGTTCCCGTATGCCTCGCGAGTCATGAGCAAGTCTTGTAGAGTCTCGCGGATCAGTATGGAGACGTCTGTACTTATCTTCGGGATGCTATAGGGCTGTTAGGAGTACTTCCCTTCTTGATTCCTCATCGTGATATTTGATTCTTCGAGGCTTAGTACCTTGCTTCCTTCCTATTCAATCTTACGCGACGCGAACCACTGGTTATAAATCGAGAATTGAAGAATTGTAATGGCACTACGAATGAGGTGCGGGATGTTTCTCCAGGTATGTTTGATTGGACTATCATCGTCGCCTTGTGGAAGGATATTTTGCTATTTCGGCTCAGTAGCACTACTTCGGAGAGACTTGAGGCTAGGGACAGGTTGCCATGATGCTTATGAGCGATTATTCCGCAGTATTATTATGATGGTAGGATGTTTGCATGCGTGTCAAGCCAGTGAATGACTTGAAGGTAGGTTTACTTAGTGCATGATCTATAGATTCAGTATTTTATTCCCGGCAGGGGAAAACAATCAGGAAGATAATGTTCAGGTTTGGGTTGACAAGGTATCGAGACTCGGTATTTGGTAGCGTGGTGGAATTTTTTCTATGATAAGGTGTTGTTTTCCTTATTGAATGTACTAGATTCGCCGGTGTTATGATCTTTTATAATTCGCCTTTGGAGCAGGATATTGCAGGTTAGTATTGAAAAACAGACTGTTAGATGTCGCAGGGTAAGGTGGTTCAGGGTTGAATCAACATTTATAATATTGGCAGCTCGAGAGAGATGTTCTCCGGCAAAATTTAAAGTTAGTAGCGATTTGTGGATTCAAGTACTACGAAGATAGATTTTATTAAGGCAACAACTGAGTAGCAAAGAATGAGGAAAGATGTGTGGAAAGTGTCAGACAGTGGCTAAAATTCCTAGATGGCCAGGTGTATGAAGCAAAGGTTAAGTAGTTGATTAAAGAAGTGAGTTTTCCCAAAGTGGGAGAGTGGCGGATGTTGGATATGGGCTTGGTTGTAGGATGATTACGCACCTTAAGGAGAGTTCAAAATGTTTTGGGATTTTAGTGGCTGTCGATTAAAGTCTACGGGTTTAATGGAAGTATGAGCTAATATGCAGCAAAGAGATCGGTCGTGCGAATGTGGCTGATGATTTAGAGTATAAAAATGGGACTTTTATAGAAAGAACCAGAGAATTTAGGCGGTTCATTGTGCAATGTTATGTCAATAAGAGATAAGGAATCTCGGTGAGTTCCAAAGTTGTGTAATAGTGACTTCAAGCTAAGTGGGAGAGTCCTACTGCCTATGATTGGGTTGCATGGTTAACCACTTGCGAGATTTTCTGGTTGTTAGCATATTTCTGGGTTATTTTGGCTACGGGAAAAGAACATAAATGGTAATTTGAGCAAAGGAATTGTTAAAGGGTGCTATGGTTGGCCTTATTGGCTCATATTCAGACTTGGGGAAGGATTAAGGACTTATGCCTTGTATGGATGAGGGTTTAATGGGGAGTGATTCCGCCGGGTGCCTCGTCGAGAGGGTATTCATGTGTTATAAGATTTATGGAGTTGATTATATTCGGGACAAAGTAAGAGCGGGTGGCTCTCAACAACAGTCCTAATGGATTCAAAAAGAGGTAAAGTATGGTGCCTAATGATTTCGAGCCTATAAGTACAATTAAGAATCAAGCTTTTGCAGCACTTTATGAGTGGAGGCCCAACATGTTCTATGATGTTTTGACTTTCAGTGTAGAACTTGAGAGAAAGATGAGAAAGTACTTCAGATTCATAGACGTATTAGCAGAATGGGCATATCAGTTGATGGTGCGAATTTGCGCACAAGGAAGGTATGAAATGGTTCATGGGATTTGAGACATCATGGTCTCGCGGTTCCAGTTGACTCGGGGTGAGTGCGGATGGAATGTCTTATGTGTTGAAAGGAGTATTATTACTAAGGCCATCAGGGTAAATCGAAGCAAGATGTATTGGTTAACCACAGTTGAGTTGGCATATTGGTGGTAGAGGTCAGTTCCTTCAGCGTGATCAAGTTATGCATGTGATTTGTGGCATTACGTGTGAGGCTTGTCGGTCGCCGTAATTAATGTTGTTCAGAAGCATTCTTCTATTATGGCCTAATATGTGTACGCGGATCCCGAAAGGGCTATGGTGGCTTAGACCACTACTTAGATGTTTACCTATACTAGGGTTATGATAATTTATATGTGTGTTACTATGGTTCTCCTGAAGTGATTCCAGTGAAAAGCTTTTATTGACACGTAGGGTACAGGGAGTGGTATGTAATTTGAAGTGATGATCAAGGTTGCAGTTCGGTGCTGACAAGGATGTCACAAGCTCGGATGACCAGGAAAGGATTTTCGATGTTTAAAGTGAGTTGGTATTGTCGTCAGTATCACCTGAGATCGGTGTTTTCTGAAAAAGGCTTTGCATCATGGTTGAGGATTCTTGATCGCTTTTCAGTGTTATTGCGGCCGGTGGTTTGGATGTGCGGGCCCATTATTCATTTCGGAAGGTTGTGGGAGCGTGGCCTATATGAAGATTGTATATGTGTGACGTGTAGTCACTTGATTGATTAATGATTTAAACCAAGTATGAGGATTGTGGTAATATCATTAATTTGAGAATTTATGCCTAAACGGCACTTGGTTTATTGGGTTATGGAGTATGGAGGTTCTCTCCGGTTATGAGGGTTGTTCTTATAGGTTATGAGAAAAGGCGAGTTATTATGGACCTTTCAAAGGTTATTAGCCTAGTTGGTGCAATCAGAAATCGTCTTGAGATCAGTGGATTGATTTAAATGTGAACATGCGCTTTATATCTGGCCAGATGTGTTCATCTTAGCAATACGCTCCTTATGGAAGGGAGTCGGGGTGTTATTTTGTTGTCAGCTATTTCATGTAATGATGTATTGCGTTGTGCGAGTTGTGAGATGGCTTGGTGAATGTCTTATGTGTTAAGGTTCCGCACAATTATGAGGTTATATGAGCAGGATGGCTCTTGTGATTCAGATCATATATCGCACTTTAGTTGTGCTCGAGTTTGTGGATTATAGCATTATATGTCTCCCCAGGGAATGGTATTATACACTTAGCGTGTTTATGATTGATATTAAGTATTTTGTTGTAATGAGCAATTTAGCTTGATGTATATCTCCTTATGTGTGTTCCATGTCTGGATCGGGTGGCACGCTTCCATGGGTATGTTATTTGGATCGGGTGGCACGCCGCCATAGTTATGTTGTGTGGATCGGGTGGCACGCCGCCATGGTTATGATTGCTCAGATCAGGTTGCGCGCCACAATAGTGTGATGTTCAGTACAGTTCCCCATATCTATTTATTGTGTTCTGTTTCCTATTTTTTGAAGGAAGCTCATATTAGTTGTGCGCCCACGTCGCAAGTATGATTCGCGAGCGGGGTAATTGAAATTTCTTTTCACAGTTCATTTTCCTTTTTGTATCGCATTATAATTGGTAGCCTATTGGCACATTGTGGTATCATATGAGACTTTTGGTCATGTAGGGTGCCTATTGCCTGAGCAGTTCGTACTGGGTGAGACGAGATCTATGTATTTAGGATCGGTGCAATTTGATTATAGGAAATACATTAAGAAGTTAAGGCCATTATTCAGTTCACAATGAAGTGATGGTTCTCGTCAGGAGTATAGACCCAATGATTTGTTAATTCAGAAGTTTGTTATGAATTTCTAAACATCTCTTTCATCGCGGTGATATTATAAGAGCTAGAGCAAGGCCTAAGTAGGTCATAAGGTGCAATGGGAGCATCAGATTTGTGGAATTTTGGTTTATTTAATCAGAGAATGTCATTGTTGTTTTTTGAGTAAAGTGATGTAGGGTGTGAATTCAGAAACATTGTGCGGTCATGTTTCGGTACAGTGTGTAGTGATTGATATGATGAGCGTATGTTGGAAACAAGCCTAGCATAGAATTCCGGATGTTGGAATTGGACTCTAAGGCTTATTTGCTTGAATAAAAGGAAATATCTTCAGAATTGATCGAGCTAATGTGCTCAACTGAGTTGTGGTAGCACGAGAAGGTGCATGAGGTGTTAAATAGCAATTTCAGACTACTTTAGTGTAGGTCTCAGCACGTTCGAAGTTGAACGTATGTTTAAGTGGGAGAGAATGTAACGACCCGACCGGTAGTTTTGAGCTCTAGCACGTCGTTCAGCAGTCTAAGGACATGAACAACTTCATTTCAGGTATTATGACTTGTACGCGTTGTCGGAATTATGTTTCGGGAAGTTCAGAGTTGATTTGGAAAGAGAATTCTCATTTCGGAGCTTAAAGTTAAAAGAATTAACTATGATTAGAATTTTGAGTAAACAACCTCGTAATCAGGATCTGAAGGTTCCAGCAGGTTCGTATGATGATTTCGGACTTGGGCGTATGCCCGGATCGGGTTTTGGATGATCCGGGAGCGTTTTGGCTCCTATTTTGGAAAGTAGCATTTTGAAAGAATTTCATAAGTTTGGGTTGACGTGCATTTCATTGATATCTTTGTCCGTTTGGGATTCGGAGTCTGGGAGCAGGTCAGTATGGTGATTCTGGAGTTGGGAGCACGATCGGAAGTGAGTTCGGAGGTCCGCAGGTCATTTTGGAGCCATTTGGCTAAAGATAGAAATTTGAAGGTTTTTGAGAAGTTTGACTGGAAGTTGACTTTTTGATATCGAGGTCGGAATCCGATTCCAAAAGGTTGAGTAGGTCCGTAATGTTGAATATGACTTGTGTGCAAAATTTGAGGTCAATCTGACGTGATTAGATAGGTTTAAGCATCGAAAGTAGAAGTTGGAAGTTTTAAAGTTCATAAAGCTTGGATTGGGGGTTGATTCGTGATTTTAGCATTGTTTGATGTGATTTGAGGCCTCGAGCAAGTCTGTAATGTGTTTTTGGACTAGTTGGTGTGATTGGTCAGGGTCCCGGGGGCCCGGGTGTGTTTCGGGTTGCATCCCGCTCTTATTTGATGTTTCAACGTCATTTCTTTGGACATAAAGGGGTGACATATTAAGCAAATGAGCTCCAAATTAAGTTTTTATTGAGCCATTAGATCCGTATCGCAATTTCGGAGTCATAGCAAAAAGAATCATAAAATGTGGACATCGTATGAGGGAGTTATGCTCATTTCCGTGTTGAGAAAAGTGTTGGTTGCTTGTCACGACCCCAACACCGATCGTGATGGTGCCCAACACATTGACAGGCAAGCCCGGCCAATTTAATAACCTCAACCAATTTTATACATTTCATGAATTTATTTACACAGATAAATTACTAAGTCATCGTACTGAAATTCTGAAATAGAGTTAAAACAAGCGGAAATCCCAAATACCAATACTACTACATAGTCCGAAGAATCCGGTGTCACAAGTCTGAGCCTTTAGTACATGAGTGTCAACCTACTACATATAGTTCGAAATAAATGCGGAAATGAAACAATAAGATAGAAGGGAAGACCAGGACTGCGGACGTCATGCAGCTACCTTGATACTCCCAGATAAGTTGCTCGGCAGAGAAGTCCTCACTCAGCCTCAGATGCACATGGATCTGCATGCAAGGTGCAGGGAATAATGTGAGTACTCCGACCCAGTGAGTAATAAACATAAATAAAGGCTGAGAATAAGAAATCCTTAATAGGAACAAAGTAATTCTATAAATGCAGCAATTTAAACCAAGTAGTATAAAGTTCGTAAACCAATGAAAACAATTAAGGAAATACTGCAATAGATAAGTAAGTAAATGACAGTAAAATATGAAATGCAACACATAGTCTGGTACTCTCTAATACCCGCTGCGGCGTGCAACCAGCTCCATTTATTTATCGTCGACGATGCTCACTAGGGATTTGCATACTCCGGGAGGTGCCCCTTACGGCCCAAGCGCAATAATAAGCCATCTCGTGGCATCAACTAGACCCTCAGCCTCATTTCAATATCAATACAATACCGCTGTGGCGTGCCGCCCGATCCCCTACTCAGTCCAAAATCCCTTAAGCCTCTTGTCACGACCCGAATTTCCCAACATCGGTCACGGTGATGGTGCCTACTGTCGGATCTAGGCAAGCCAAACTTCTAAACAACTTCGGATAACAACACAACAATAATAAAATAACGTGCCTTTAAATAAATGCGGAAGTCTTTTAAAACATGGATAACTGAAAACCCAAAATGCGGAGGTTTAATATTTCACTACCCAAGACTGGAGTCGCTATCTCACGAACCACTAAAGAGTGATACAAACAAGTCTGAATAGAAAATACATAGTGTCTGTCTCAGTACAATGAAAACAAATAGAAAATATGGAAAGGGACTTCAGCCTGCAAACGCCAGCAAGGCTATCTCGTAAGTCCCTGGACTGAAGTCAGCTCTTGCTCAGTGCTACTGCTGTGATCCAAAAGGTGCTCCGATACCGTGATCTGAGCAAAAAACACAGAAGTGTAGCATCAGCACAACCGACCCCATGTGCGGGTAAGTGCCTGGCCTAACCCCGGCGAAGTAGTGATGAGGCTAGACAGGACAACAAAATCAACCTATGCAGTTCAATATAAATGCATATCCAATAACAGGAAAGAATGTCGAAACTAAGCAGTAAAAAGGGGAGGGAAGCATGCTATGAGGGAGTACAATCCGGATATAAAAATCATCAACTTAAGTGAGGAACAGGGCACAAAAATAATTAACAAAACAGGGAAAACAAGAGTTGCACGGCATCAACCTTCATGCTTTTACTCTCATCCTCATTCAAAGCAATCAAATAAAATGCACGGCATCACCCTTCGTGCTTTTCCTCACATAACTCTCGTTTCATGGCACAGAATGATCCTTTATGCAATTATAGCCAAATCAGAGCACAGAATTTCCCTTCGTGCATAAATAGTCAAAACATGACACGGAATGACCCTTCATGCAAATATAATCAAAACATGGCACGAAATGACCCTTCTTGCAAATATAATCAAAACATGGCACAGAATGACCCTTCGTGCAAATATAATCAAATCAGAGCACGGAATGTCCCTTCGTGCATAAATAATTAATACATGGAACTGAATGACCCTTCGTGCAAAGATAATCAAAACATGACACGGAATGACCCTTCGTGCAAATATAATCAAAATATGGCACGGAATGACCCTTCGTGCAAATATAATCAAAATGTATCACGGAATGACCCTTCATGTATTATCACTCTTCCTCACCTAAACAGAAATCACAACAAAACGGGCGAGGGAATAAACACAATTAAACAACTAAATCCTGGCAAGAGAGCAATAACAACAACTTTCACATCCCGGCAAGGGAGATAATCAATATATTCAAACCATCCCGGCAAGGGATTAATGATATCTCTTTCCATTTCTTTCATTTCTTACTCAATTGTATTTTTATTGTTCGAGCCAACACTCCAAAGAATTCACAATTCACAATTAAACCTCATACTCTTCACATTATGTAGAAATCATTAATTTAGCCTGGAAGAGTCCCAAAATAAGCACAAATAAAGACCCACGGTCATGCTAGACACCGGTGTATAGATACTTGTCACCATGCCTATACACCGTACTCGATCATTTAGAAATTAGCAATTAATAACACTCTAATAATATTCCCTCAAGCTAAAGTTAGATCAAACACTTACCTCGGTCTAATGAATAACAATCAATCCTCAAATGCCGCCTTTCCTCTACAATCCGACTCCGAAACAATTGTATCTAGGCATAATCAATTCAATAATATAAATAAAGGCTCAACAACATAATCCCATGGCCTAGAAATGAGTTTCCTAGCATTCTTCCAATAATACCAAAATTCAACACCGGGCCCACATGGTACAAACACGAGGCTCAGACGAAAACCTAGTCACCCATAACCCTATGAGTTCAAATATATAATTTGTTTTAAGATTCGGCCCCAAATTGAGGTTGAATAACCCAAAATCCTCAAAACCCTAGTTGATTTCATGATTTAGGGCTAGGAATTTAGTGATTAGTTGAAGAAATTAAGGGGGAATGAAGTTAGGAACACTTACCTATGAAGTTATGGAGGAAGAGGTTCTTCAAACGTGTCTATGGAGGGTGAAGGAGAAAAGCTCGTGTGGAAATAGTGAATAAATCCCGTGTTAAGTGTTCTGTTTTGAATTTAAAAATTTACTGGGCGAAATTGCCCTTCGCGTTCGCGGGAAAAGGGCCGCGTTCGCAAAGGGTTGATTCATCAGACCATCGCGTTCGCGATGAGGAGGATGCGAATGGGAAGAGGAAGGCTGGGGGGTCCAGGAAATGCTATACACGAACGCGTGGATCTACTCACGAACGCGGTGAGGGGGGATTTGTAACTACGCGAACGCGTGAATAAGTTCGCGAACGCGAAGGAGGAGGGACACCAAAGTACTACAAACGCGAGCCTGGGGCCGCGTTCGCGAAGAACAAATTGTCTGTGTAAAATGCACCAAAATCTGATCCTTTCCTAAGTGTAAAAACACTCCGAACGACCTCCAATTCACTCCCGAGCCCTCGGGGCTCATAGCAAAACACAAACACTAACTTAACAACATCACAGGAACTTACTCGAGCGATCAAATCGCCAAAACCAAATCAAAATAAATGAATCAAGATTAAAAATTATCATTTTCGTTCCAAACTTCTTAAACTTCTAACTTTAGATAATTAGGTTCGAAGCACGTCAAACGACGTCCGATTCCGACCAAACTTCACAGAAAGAGCTTAACACATATTTAAGACATGTACCGGGCGTCAGAACCAAAATACGAGCCTGATACCATAGTCTTTTAATCAATTTTCATTTCTATTTTCCTTAACAATTTCAGAAAAACAATTTAACAAAAAAATTCTTTTACTCGGGTTCTAGACCTCGGATTTCGACTCCGGGCACATGCCCGAGTCCCATATTTTTCTACGGACCCTCTGGTACCGTCACATCACAGGTCCGGGTCCCTTTACCCAAAACGTTGTCCAAAGTCAACTTTAATCATATTAATACCAAAATTCTTCAAATTTTTCACATAATTAACATATTTCAATATAAAAGCTTTCCGGCTACAGGCCCAGACTGCGCATGCAAATTGAGGCAACTATAAGTGAGGTTTTCAAGACCTCAGAGGTTCGGAAAAAGAGGGAGATCCGGTGATGACCCTTTGGGTCGTCACATTCTCCACCTCTAAAATAATCGTTCGTCCTCGAACGGACAAAAGAAAGAAGTACCTGAGTCAGGAAATAGATGAGGATAATGGCTCCACATATCGGACCCGGACTCCCAGGTCGATGCCTCAGGAGGTTGACCTCTCCACTGGACACGCACTGAAGGAAAACTCTTCGACCTCAACTGTCGAACCTGTCGGTCTAGAACAGCTACCGGCTTCTCCTCATAAGACAGATCCTTGTCCAACTGGACAGTGCTGAAATCTAACACGTGGGTAGGATCACCGTGATACCTCTGAAGCATAGACACATGAAACACTGGATGCACGACTGATAAGCTAGGTGGCAAGGCAAGTCTGTAGGCCACCTCTCCCACACGATCAAGAATCTCAAATGGGCCCATGAACCTAGGGATAAGCTTGCCCTTCTTCCCAAATCTCATCACGCCTTTCATAGGTGATACACAGAGAAATACTCGCTCACCAACCATGAAAGCTACATCTCGAACCTTGCGATCCGCATAACTCTTTTGCCGTGAGCGAGCCGAACGAAGCCTGTCCTGAATGATCTTGACTTTATCCAAGGTCTCCTGGACTAAATATGTACCCAATAACCGAGCCTCTCCCGGCTCAAACCATCCGACTGGAGACCGATATCGCCTACCATACAATGCCTCATATTGAGCCATATGAATGCTGGACTAGTAGCTATTGTTGTAGGCGAACTCTGCTAAAGGCAAAAACTGATCCCACGGGCCTCCAAAATCAATGACACAGGCTCGGAGCATATCCTCCAACATCTGAATAGTCCTCTCGGACTGGCCATCTATCTGAGGATGGAATGCTGTGCTCAACTGAACCTGGGTGCCTAACTCCTACTGAACTGCTCTCCAGAAGCGCAAGGTGAACTGCGTACCCCGGTCCGAAATGATAGATGCCGGCACCCCATGAAGGCAAACAATCTCTCGGATTTAGATCTCAGCTAACCTCTCTGATAAATAAGTGACTGCAAAAGGAATGAAATGCGCTGACTTGGTCAGACTATCAACAATGACCCAAATAGCATCAAACTTCTTCCGAGTCATCGGAAGTCCGGTAACGAAATCCATGGTAATCCTCTCCCACTTCCACTCGGGAAGCTCAATCCTATGAAATATACCACCAGACCGCTGATGCTCATACTTGACCTGCTGACAGTTTAAACATCGAGCCACATATGCCACAATATCTTTCTTCATCCTGCGCCACCAATAATGTTGCTGCAAGTCCTGGTAGATCTTCGCAACGCCCGGGTGAATAGAATACCGCAAACTATGGGCCTCCACTAAGATCTATTCTCAAATCCCATCGGCATTGGGCACACAAACTCTCCCTACAACCTCAAAACACCATCATTATCTAAAGTCACCTTCGTGGAACCTCCACGATGCACCGTGTCTCTCAGGACACATAAATGAGGATCATCAAACTACCGATCACGGATACGCTCCAATAATGAAGAACGAGCGATCGTACAAGATAACACCCTGCTAGGCTCAGAAATGTCCAACCTCACAAACCAATTGGCCAAGGCCTGAATATCCAAAGCCCAGATGAAATCCCCTCCATGAACCGACAGTAATAACCTGCTAACCCTAAGAAACTCCAAATCTCGGTCGCTAAAGCTAGTCGAGGCCAATTCTTGACTGCCTCGATCTTCTCCGGGTCCAGCTGAATACCCTCTGCTGATACAACATGACCCAGAAATGTAACCGAACTCAACCAGAACTCGCACTTCGAGAACATATCTTACAACTGACTATCCTTCACAGTCTGAAGAACCACTCTGAGGTGCTGCTCGTGCTCCTCCCGGTTACGGGAGTATACCAAAATATTATCAATAAAGACTATCACAAAAAAGTCTAGATAAGGCCTGAATACTCGGTTTATCAACTCCATAAATGATGCTGGGGCATTGGTCAACCTGAATGACATGACCAAAAACTCATAATGCCCATACCGAGTGCGGAATGCTGTCTTAGGGACATCAGACGCCCTAATCCTCAGCTGATGGTAGCCAGATCTCAAGTCTATCTTTGAAAACACCTTCGCACCCTGAAGCTGGTAAAAAAAATCATCAATCCTCGGCAATGGATACTTGTTCTTTATCGTCACCTTGTTCAATTGCCGGTAATCAAAGCACATCCTCATCGATACATCCTTTTTCTTCACAAATAACACTGGCGCACCCAAAGGAGAAACACTAGGCCTGATAAAACCCTTCTCTAGTAAATCTTGCAACTGGTCCTTTAACTCCTTCAACTCTGGCGGGGCCATGCGATACGTCGGAATAGAAATGGGTTGCGTGCCTGGAGCCAGATCAATACAGAAATCAATATCCCTGTCGGGCGGCATACGCGGCAGGTCTGAAGGGAAAACCTCGGGGAACTCCTGAACGATAGGAACAGAGTCAATAGAAGGGACCTCCGTGCTGGAACCACGAACATATTCCAAATAAGCTAAACACCCCTTCTCGACCATGCGTCGAGCCTTTACATATGGAATAACACTGCGGGTGGCATGACCTGGGGTCCCTCTCCACTCCAATCGGGGCAAATCTGGAAAAGCCAAGGTCATGTTCTAGGCGTGAAAATCCAAGATAGCATGATACCGGGACAACCAATCCATCCCTTATATAACATCGAAATCCACCATGTCTAAAAGCAATAAATCAACACGGGTCTCAAGATCCTCGAACACTACCACACAGGAACGATGAACTCGGTCGACCACTATAGAATCACCCACTGGTGTAGATACATAAACAGAGATACCCAATGAATCACTAGGCATAGCCAAGTAGGGTGCAAAATAAGACGACACATATGAATACGTAGACCCAGGGTCAAATAGAACTGAAGCATCCCAATCACAGACCAGAATAGTACCTGTAATAACAGCATCTGAAGACTCAGACTCTGGCCTGGCTGGCAAAGCATAACACCGGGTTTGGCCCCACCTCCTTGAACCATATTTCTAGGACGATCAGCTATTGGCTGACCTCTACCTTTGCCGGTTCGAGCTTCATCTCTACGACCTCTACCTCCACCTCTACGATCCCTACCCCTGCCTCTAGTTGGCTGGGCGAGCTGTGGATCACCTAATGTCTGAATCATGGGGCGAGGACCCTACTGCCGAGAGATGCCCGAGGCTCGACGGCAAAACCTGACAATGAGATCGGGGTCACCACAACGATAACAAGCCCTCAGCTGCTACGACTGATGGCCCTATTGACCTGAATGTCCTCCCCGGAAGCTCTAAAGTGGGGGTGCACTGATAGGCTGCTGATCTGAATAATGCTGCTGAGAACCACCACCGCCTAGAGTGCCATGAGAAACCTGGAGCGATGATTAAAAGGGTCTCGGTAAATGAACTCTACCATAAGAATCCCTACCTCCAGGCGAGGTACCACTGAACCTACCAGAATGACAAGGCCTCTTATCCAACATCTGACCACCTCCCCGTGCGAGGGAAATCTCAACCATGCGGGCCGCATTGTCCGCCTCCTGAAAGGAAATCTCACTACTAACTCCCATAGCCATCTGGAGACGGATCGGCTGAATCAATCCATCAATAAATCTCTGAACCCTCTCTCGCTGTGTGGGGAGTATCACAATAGCATGGCATGCCAAATCAATAAACCGAGTCTCATACTGTGTAACTGTCATGGAGCCCTGCTGGAGGCACTCAAACTGCCTGCGAAGTGCCTCCCTCTGAGTGACAGGGATAAACTTCTCCAAAAACAACTTCGTGAACTGATCCCATGTCAATGCTGGAGACCCTGCTGGTCTAGATAGGCAGTAATCCCTCCACCAAGTCTTGGCGGATCCTGTAAGCCGGAAGGTGGCAAAATCGACCCTGTTGGTCTCCACAATACCCATGGTCCTAAGGATATCATGGCAGCTGAATAGAAAATCCTGTGGATCCTCTAATGAAGAACCGCTGAATGTTTGTGGTGAAGATCTTGGAGAATCGATCAAGTCTCCACAAAGCATCTGAAGACATAGCCGCTACATCGCCGGCCTGGGCTGCAATACCTGGCTGAACTACCACAGCTGGCTGAACCACTAGGACATAAGTCTAGGGAGCTACCTGCTCCGGATTACATGTAGCAGAAGTCTGAACCCCTCTTCCAGCCTGAGAAGTGGCTGGTGCTGCTGGCAGCAAACCCGCTCTAGTGACACTCTCCGTAAAGCCTGCCAATCTAACTAGAGCGTCTTAAAGATCTGGGGTGACCATGACCCCTCCTGGGACCTGAGCTGGGCCCACCGGAGCTGCTGGGGCTGGAACCTCCTCATCATAGTCAATATGAGGCTCCACCTCTAGGACTGCTGCCCGGGGCTTAGCTCTGCCCCTGCCTCGGGCTCTGGCACGGCCTCGGCCTCTGCCCCTCGCAGGACCTGCTGCTGGGGGCTCGGGATGCTGTGCGGTAGAAGAGGAAGCACGTTTTCTCACCATCTGCGAAAGAACAGAGTAGAAAGACAACTAGTATTTGAGAAACAGAATCGAACGACTAGAAAGAACAAAAGTGAAACTTTTCCTAACTCCGTAGCCTCTGGGGGATAAATACAGACATCTCCGTACCGACCCCTTAGACTCTACCAAGTTTGTCCGTGAGCAGCGAGACCTATGCAACCTAGAGATCTGATTCAAACTTATCATGACCCAGATTTCCCACCATCAGGGGTCGTGATGGCGCCTACTGTCGGAGCTAGGCAAGTCAAACATCTAAACAACTTCGGATAACAACACAAATTTAATAAAATAACGAGCCTTTAAATAAATGCAGAAGTCTTTTAAAACATGGATAACTGAAAACCCAAAATATGAAAGATTAATATTTCACTACCCATGACTGGAGTCGCTATCTCACGAACCATCAAAGAGTGCTACAAACAAGTCTGAATAGAAAATACATAGTGTCTGTCTAGGTATAATGAAAACAAACAGAAAATATGGAAAGGAACTTCGGCCTGTGAACGCCAACTAGGCTACCTCGTAAGCCCCTGGAATGAAGTCAGCTCCTCCTCAGTGCTACTGCTGTGATCCAAAAGCTGCTCTGGTACCGTGATCTGTGCAAAAAGCATAGAAGTGTAGCATCACCACAACCGACCCCATGAGCTGATAAGTGCCTGGCCTAACCCCGGCGAAGTAGTGACAAGGCTAGACAGGACTACCAAATCAACCTGTGCAGTTAAATATATATATATATATATGCAATAACAGGAAAGAACGTCGAAACTAAGCAGTAAAAAGGGGAGGGAAGCATGCTATGGGGGAGTACAATCCAGATATAAAAATCATCAACTTAAGTGAGGAACATGGCACAATAATAATTAACAAAACAGGGAAAACAACAGTTGCACAACATCAACCTTCGTGCTTTTATTCTCATCCTCACCCAAAGAAATCAAATAAAATGCACGGCATCACCCTTAGTGCTTTTCCTCACATAACTCTCATTTCATGGCACAGAATGATCCTTCGTGCAATTATAGTCAAATTAGAGCACGGAAAGTCCCTTCGTGCATAAATAATCAAAACATGGCGCGGAATGACCCTTCGTACAACTATAATCGAAACATGGCACGAAATGACCCTTCGTGCAAATATAATAAAAACATGGCACGGAATGACCCTTCGTACAAATATAATCAAATTAGACACAAAATGTCCCTTCGTGCATAAATAATCAAAACATGGCACGGAATGACCCTTCGTGCAAATATAATCAAAATATGGCATGGAATGACCCTTCGTGCAAATATGATCAAAACATGGCACAGAATGACCCTTTGAGCAAATATAATCAAATCAGAGCACGGAATGTCCCTTCGTGCATAAATAATCAAAACATGGCACAGAATGATCCTTCGTGGAAAGATAATCAAAATATGGCACGGAATGACCTTTCGTGCAAATATAATCAAAACATGGCACGGAATGACCCTTCGTGCAAATATAATCAAAACGTGGCACGGAATGACCCTTCGTGCATTATCACTCTTCCTCACCCAAACAACAATCACAATCAAATGGGCGAGGGAATAAACAATAATAAGAAATGTCCCGGCAAGGTTAAAACACAATTAAACAACTAAATTCCGGCAAGGGAAAACACAATTAAACAACTAAATCCCGGCAAGGGAGCAATAACAACATCTTTCACATCCCGGCAAGGGAGATAATCAATATACTCAAACCATCCCGGCAAGGGATTAATGATATCTCTTTCCATTTCTTTCATTTCTTACTAAATAGTATTTTAATCGTTCGAGCCAACGCTCCAAAGAATTCACAATTCACAATTAATTCTCATACTCTTCACATTATGTAGAAATCATTAATTTAGCCTGGAAGAGTTCCAAAATATACCCAAATAAGCACAAACAAAGACCCACGGTCATGCTAGACACTAGTGTATAAATACTCGTCCCCATGCCTATACACCGTACTCGATCATTTAGAAAGTAGCAATTAATAACACTCTAATCCTATTCCCTCAAGCAAAATTTAGATCAAACACTTACCTCGGTCCAATGAATAGCAATCAATCCTCAAATACCGCCTTTCCTCTACAATCCGACTCCGAAACAATCGTATCTAGGCATAATTAATTCAATAATATCAATAAAGGCTCAACAACATAATCCCGTGTCCTAGAAATGAGTTTCCTAGTATTCTTCCAAAAATACCTAATTTCGACATCGGGCCCACATGGTCCAAACACGAGGCTCAGACCAAAACCTAGTCACCCATAACCCCACGAGTTCAAATATATAATTTGTTTTATGATTCGACCCCAAATTGAGGTTGAATCACCCAAAATCCTCAAAACCCTAACCCTACCCAAAACCCCTAACTTTCTACTTTGATTTCATGATTTAGGGCTAGGAATTTAGTGATTAGTTGAAGAAATTAAGGGGGAATGAAGTTAGGAGCACTTATCTGTGAAGTTATGGAGGAAGAGGTTCTTCTAACTTGTTTATGGATGGTGAAGGAGAAGAGCACGTGTGGAAATAGTGAACAAATCCCGTGTTAAGTGTTCTGTTTTGAATTTAAATTTACTGGGCGAAATTTCCCTCCGCGTTCGCGAATGGTTGATTCATTTGACCATCGTGTTCGCAATGAGGAGGATGTGAACGCGAAAAGGAAGGCTGAGGGGGTCCAAGAAATGCTCTATGCGAATGCGTGGAGCTACTCGCGAACGCGGTGAGGAGGGATTTGTAACTACGCGAACTTGTGAATAAGTTCGCGAACGCGAAGGAGGAGGAACACCAAAGCACTGCGAACGCGAGCCTGGGGCCACGTTCGCAAAGAACGAATTGTCTGTGTAAAATGCCGCAAAAATCTGATCCTTTCCTCAGTGTAAAAACACTCCGAACCACCTCCAATTCACTCCCGATCCCTCGGGGCTCCTAGCCAAAAACACAGACTAACTCAACAACATCCCACGAACTTACTCGAGCGATCAAATCGCCAAAACAACATCAAAATAAATGAATCAACCTTAAAAATCAACATTTTCGTTCCAAACATCTTAAACTTCTAACTTTAGTTAATTAGGTCCGAAGCACGTTAAACAACGTCCGATTCCGATCAAACTTTACAGAAAGCGCTTAACACATATTAAAGACTTGTACCGGGCGTCAGAACCAAAATACGAGCCCGATACCATAGTCTTTTAACAAATTTTTATTTTCATTTTCCTTAATAATTTTAGAAAAAGAATTTAACAGAAAAATTATTTTACTCGGGTTCTAGACCTCGGATTTCGACTCCGAGCACATGCCCGAGTCCCATATTTTTCTATGGACCCTTCGGGACCGTCACATCATGGGTCCACGTCCGTTTACCCAAAAGGTTGACCAAAGTCAACTTTAATCATATTAATATCAAAATGCTTCAAATTTTTAACGGAATTCACATATTTCAACATAAAAACTTTTCGGCTACGCGCCCGGACTGCGCACGAAAATCGAGATAACTATAAGTGAGGTTTTCAAAGCCTCGGAGGCACGGAAAAAGAGGGAGATCCGATGATGACCCTTTGGGTCGTCACACCCCCCGGGCACAATAATATAGAAATATTCAGCCAAACTTCAGTAAAAATATTAATTAAGTTTTCAAGTTTGAGAAAAGGTGGTTGAGTTTGCAAAACAGTATTAAATACTAGGACTGAGTTCAACCATATGTAAAAATGGTAAGAAACCAGTAATATCAATCCCTGAAGGATTCAATCAAATTGCACAAAGCCCAAATATAGCAACCAACTCAAATTATAATGATAATAAGTGAAGTTCAGTCAAATACGCAGTATATTCATTTACCGGGACGGACCAAGTCACAATCCCCAATGGTGCTCTACCGCACGCTCGCAATCTGGCATGAAAGTAACCTCAATATAGCACTACGATGTGCAAATACGAGGTTTCAAACCCTCAGGACATGATATACATCTATTACTTACCTCAAGCCGGCCAAAATCTTAGCTCGCTATGCCCTTGCCTCTCAAATAGACCTCCTCACGCATTGAATCTGACCAAAACCACAACGAATACGTCACAATATGCCAATGGAACAATACCCAATAGAAAATAATCAAAAATAGTAAAAATCTCGAAATTAGCAAAACCCGAGCCCCGGGACCACTTTTCAAAAATTGGAAAATTTTATATCAACGGGTTCCTTATCTCGCCACGAGTCTATACATATGAAGATTACCAAAATCGGAATCCAAATGACACCACAAATCCTAATTTTTGTTCTCTTAAGTTTCAAGCCCTAAATCACCATTTTTGCCCATTAATTGCTTGAGTTGTCAGCTCTAATCCATGTATTTACACCATAAAATCATGTTTTAAGTCCAAGAACCCATACCTTATCGAAACCCCTTCAAACCTCTATTCAAAATGGCCCCCAATTCTCCAAGTGCGAGTTAAACATATGAAACCCTTCAAAAATTCGCGAAGATGAAATTAAATAGCACTGCCCAGACATTTCCGCATATGTGGCTCCATGATGGCATCTGCGACTCCCGCTTTTGCGGTCAATGCACCGCTTCTGTGGAAATATCCGATTCTGTGGTTGAAATTCCACACATGCGCCTTCCTCTTCTGCCGACCAAGCTCCGCATTTGTGGATTCCCCCAAAATTCTCAAATACTGCATCTGCGGTCTACTTGTAGCATCTGCGACACCGGAGATGCGGTCGTCAAATCCACACCTGCTGTCCTCCCTGCTTCCATGACCTTCACCTAGCTCCTGTGGTACCGCTTCTGCGGTGCCATTTCCGCAGAAGCGAAAATACCAGAAGCAGCAGAAATTCCTTAAGTTTCACAAGCAAAACTTCCCGTTAAACATCCGAAATTATCCTGAGGCCCTCGGGACCTCAACCAAAAATACAAACACCTCCTATAACATCATTAAAACTTGTTCCAATCCTCAAAACACCTCAAACAACCCCAAAAACCATCAATTCCCATCGGATTCAAGCCTAAGTTCTTCTAAGACTTCTGAAACACGCATTTGATAAAAAACTCAACCAAATCACCTTCGAATGACCTGATATTTAACACACACATCCCGAATCGCCTAATGGCGCTACTGCAACTCTCAGAATTCCGTTCTGACCCTCGTATCAAAATCTCACCTATCAACCGGAATTCACCAAAATACTAACTTCGCCAATTCAAGCCTAATTCTACACCGGACCTCTCAAATCATTTACGATCACACTCCTAAGTCATAAATCATTCCCCGAAGCTAACCGAAACATATGAATCCATATCCGAGCCCTCTAACTCATACGTCAACATCTGGTTGACTTTTCCAAAACAAGCCTTACTTAAAGAGACTAAGTGTCTCATTTCCTTCTAAAGCTAATCCAAATCAAGCCGTTCACACAAGACTCTTATAATGAAACATAAAGAAGCAAAAAATGGGGAAAATGGGGCGGTAACTCACGTGACGACGGGTCGGGTTGTCACATCCTCCCCAACTTAAACAAACGCTCGTCCTCGAGTGAGTCAAGAAATATACCTAAAGCCTCAAATAGGTGAGGGTATCTGCTCTACATCTCCCGCTCGGTCTCCCAGGTAGCCTCCTCCACGGGCCGACCTCTCCCACTTTCACCAAAGCAACATCCTTTGACCTCAACTTCCGAACCTGACGATCCAAAATGGCTGCTGGCTCTACATCATAAGTCAAGTCATCCTCCAACTGAACTGTACAGAAATCTAGAACATGGGACGGGTCTCCAATATACTTCCGGAGTATAGAAACGTGAAAAATTGGATGCATGCCCGACAAGCTGGGTGGCAAGGCAAGCTCATATTCCACCTCCCCGATTCTCCGAAGTACCTCAACAGGTCCAATGAACCGGGACTCAATTTCCCTTTCTTTCCGAATCTCATAACACCCTTTGTGGGTGAAACCTTCAGCGAGACCTTCTCACCAATCATATAGGATATATCTCGGACCTTCCTATTAGTATAACTCTTTTGCCTTGACTGCACTATACGAAGTCTCTCCTGAATCATCTTCACCTCCTCCAATGCATCCTGAACCAAATCTGTCCCCAATAATCGAGCCTCCTCGGGCTCCAACCAACCAACTGGAGATCTACACCATCTCTCATACGAGGCCTCATATGGTGTCATCTGAATGCTGAACTAATAGCTGTTATTGTAGACAAACTCTGAAAGTGGTAGAAACCGATCCCATGACCCTACAAAATCAATAACACAGGCTCGTAGCATATCCTCCAATATTTGGATGGTGCGCTCGGACTGCCCGTCCATCTGAAGGTGAAAGGCTGTGCTCAACTGCACCTGAGTACCCAACTCTCGCTGAACTGTCTGCCAAAACTGAGAGGTAAACTGAGTGACTCGATCTGATATTATGGAAACTAGGAGACGATGCAAAGGAACAATCTCCTGAATATAAATCTCTGCAAGTCGCTCTGAAGAATAAGTAGTACAAACCGGAATGAAGTGCGCGGACTTAGTCAACCTATCTACAATCACTCAAATGGCATCAAATTTCTTCAAAGTCCGAGGGAGTCCGATAACAAAATCCATAGTGATCCTCTCCCACTTCCACTCGGGAATAACCATATGGTGATGCAAGCCAACCGTTCTCTGATGCTCATATTTCACCTGTTGATAATTAAGACATCGGGCTACATACTCCATAATATCTCTCTTCATCCTCCGCCACCAATAGTGTTGTCTAAGATCCTGATATATCTTTATGGCACCCGGATGAATGGAATATCGCAAGCTTTGGTCCTCCTCTAATATCAACTCCCGAAGCCCATCAACATAGGGCACGCAAATCCGGCCCTGCATCCTCAACACACCATCATCTCCAATGGTCACATCCCTGGAATCTTCATGCTGAACCCTGTCCTTAAGGATAAGCAAATGCGGATCCTCATACTGACACTCTCTGATGCGGTCATACAAGGAAGACTGAGAAACCATACAAGCCAACACCCGACTGGGCTCTGAAATATCTAGTCTCACAAACTGATTGGCCAAGGCCTAAAAATCAACTACAAATGGCCTCTCCTTAATTGGAATGTACGCCAAGCGCCCCATACTCACCGCCTTTCGGCTCAAAGCATCGGCCACTACATTGGCCTACCCTGGTGATTCAGAATGGTCATATCATAATCCTTAAGTAACTTTAGCCACCTCCGCTGCCTCAAATTAAGATCCTTTTGCTTGAACAAATGTTGAAGACTGCAATGGTCAGTGAATACCTCACAAGATACGCCATACAAGTAATGCCTCCAAATCTTCAATGCATGAACTATAACAGCTAGCTCCAAATTATGAACGGGGTAGTTCTGCTCATGGAGCTTCAACTAACGGGAAGCATAAGCTATAACTCTACCCTCCTACATCAATACACAACCAATCCCAACTCGTGAAGCATTGCAATATACCATATAAGAACCTGAAGCTAACGGCAAAACCAATACTGGAGCTGTGGTCAAAGTTGTCTTGAGATTCTGAAAGCTCTCCTCACACTCGTGAGACCATACAAATGAAACACCCTTCTAAGTCAACTTGGTCAAGGGCGATGCAATAGAGGAAAAACCCTGAACAAACTGGCAATAATAGCTTGCAAACCCAAGGAAACTACGAATCTCCGTGGCCGAGGACGGTCTAGGCCAACTCTGCACCACCTCTATCTTCTTTGGGTCAACCTGAATACCCTCGCTAGACACCACGTGCCCCAGGAAAGCCACTGAATTGAGCAAAAACTCACACTTGGAGAACTTTGCATAAAGCCTCTCCTCCCTCAATCTCTGCAATATAACCCACAAATGTTGTGCATCCTCCTCCTGACTACGCGAGTATACCATGATATCATCAATGAACACAATGACAAATGAATCCAGATAAGGCCAAAATACATTATTCATCGGATGCATGAACGCTGCTGGGGCATTGGTCAGCCCGAAAGACATAACAAGAAACTCATAGTGACCATATCTACTCTTGAAAGCAGTCATATGAATATCTAAATCCCTGATCTTCAATTGGTATGGAGATCAATCTTGGAAAACACCCTCGCTCCCTAAAGCTGATCAAACAAATCATCAATGAGAGGCAGGGGATACTTGTTCTTCAGTGTTACTTTGTTCAGTTGCCTATAACTGATACACATTCTCATTGTGCCATCCTTCTTCTTCACAAACAGAACTGGCGCACCTTAAGGTGACACACTAGGCCGAATGAACCCCTTATCTAGGAGCTCCTGAAGCTGCTCCTTCAATTCTTTCAACTCCGTTGGTGCCATACGATATGGCAAAATAGAGATGGGATGAGTGCCCAACACCAGGTCAATACCAAAATCAATGTCCCTATCAGATGGCATGCCCGGCAAGTGTGCAGGAAACACATCGGGAAAAACCCTCACAACTGGAATAGAATCAATGCTAGGAGTCTCAGCTCCCACATCCATCACAAACGCCAAATAGGAAAGACAACCCTTCCCAACTATACGCCAAGCCTTCAATAAATAAATAACTATACTAAGAACATAATCAGTCACACCACTCCACTTGATCCGCGGTACACCCGGCATAACCAAAGTGACTGTCTTAGCATGACAGTCTAGAATAGCATGACATGAAGATAACCAATCCATGCCTAAGATAATATCGAAGTCCACCATGCTAAATAGCAATAAATCAACTCGGGTCTCCAGACCCCCAATAATCATAACACATTACCGATACACATGGTCCATAACAATAGTATCGCCCAACGGGGTAGACACATGATCATGTAAAGATAGAGACTCCCGGGGCATACCCAAATAATGAGCAAAATATAATCACATATGAATAGGTGGAACCAGGATCAAATAATAATGAGGCTTGTCTGTGGCAGACTGAAACAATACTTGTAATGACAGTGTCTGAAACAGTGGCATCTGTCCTGCCCGGCATATCATAGAAACGAGCCTGGCCACCGCCTGATCGGTCTCCACCTCTGGGGTGACCCTGGCTGCATGATCTCCACCCCTAGCTGGCTGGGCGGGTGATGAAGTAACTGGAGTAGAAGTCGAGGGCTGACCCCTCTGCTGATGTTGTCTACCACGAAGTCGAGGGCACTGCCTCCTCAACTAACCAAACTCTCCGCACTCATAATAGCTGCCCGGTGCAGGAGATGGGGACTGAAGGGAACCCCTCGCACCGGAGTGACTAGCAGATACAGTCGGCACTGAAGAACCCTTAGCTGACAAGACATGAGATGAACTCTGAGCGGGGACGGTGGTGAGTGAAGACTAACCATGTTGGGGCCTATGATAGCCACGGCCTGAAAGAACGACCTATACTCTGCTGGAAATGGACCCTCGAAGGAGCACCACTGTAACTGCCTGATCCACGAGGCCTCTTGATATCCACCACTGTGTACTGACTTAATCTCACAAGCGATATCCACCACCTCCTCAAACGTAGCACCCAATACTCTCTCTAGTCATCAGAATACGGAGATGGTAATTAAGGCCATCCACAAATCTCCTAATCCTCTCACGATCTGACGGAACCATCCAGATAGCATGACGGGACGAATGTGAAAATCTCATCTCATACTGAGTCACTATCATATCCCCTTGCATCAACCACTCAAACTGCCTACGCAACTCCTCTCTGTGAGACTGAGGTAGATATTTCTTCAGAAAAAGAGCGGAGAACTGCTGCAAAGTTAGGGGTGCTGCACTGACAGGCCTACACCTCTCAAAGTCCTCCCACTAAGTAAGAGCATCCCCCATGAACTGAAAAATAGTAAATGCCACACCACTCGACTCAAGGATCCCTGCCGTCCGGAGAATACACTAACACCTGTCAAGAAAAGCCTGGGCATACTCGCCCTCAACACCACTGAATGTCGGAGGATGGAGCCTACCGAACCTCTCGAGACGACGCTGCTCATCGTTTGGCATTGCTGGAACCACGAAGCCCTTAACTAGTGCGACCTGCTGAGCTGGAGCTGCCTCTGGTGTCTGTAGTCCCAGCACCACCTGCTCAAGTGTGCGAGCAGCGGGGGTCTGATTGCCTCCCCCGGCCTGTGAAGTAGTTGTTGTTGTTGTGGTTGCTAAAACTACCTGAGCCACACCAGTGCAGACTGATAATATCTGTGCCAAGGTCTCCTAAAGACCCGAAATTACGATAGCCACTGTTAGTGCCTGAACAGGTGCTGCTGGAGTATCCATAGCTGAAACCTGATCCTGATTTGGGGAAACTGGTGGATCAGCAGGTGCTGCCCCGACTGCTCTGCCTCTACCACGACCATGTCCACGACCTCTGGTGGCCTCAGTGGGTGGCACTGGTGGTCGTCCGTCTCGTCCGGTAGCTCGTGTCCTCACCATCTGTGAGAGAATAGAATAATAGAAGTTTAGTTCTCAGTTCAACAAAACTGCATGACAAGAATTTCAAGAAGGTGAAGTCTTTCCTAAAAGTTCTGTAGCCTCTCGAGGATAACTACAGACGTCTCCGTACCGATCCACAAGACTCTACTAAACCGGCTCATGACTCGCAAGACTAAGTAACCTAGGCTCTAATACAAACTTGTCACAACCCCAACCCCGGTCGTAATGGTGCCTAACACATTATTAGGCAAGCACGACCAATTTAATAACCTCAACCAATTTTATATAGTTCATGAATTTATTTACACAGATAAATTACAAAGTCATCATACTAAAATTTTGAAATTGAGTTAAAACATGCGGAAATCCCAAATACCAATACTACTACACCGCCCGAAGAATCCTGTGTCACACGTCTGAGCCTTTAGTATATGAGTATCAACCTACTACATATAGTTCTAAAGAAATATGGAAATGAAACAATAAGATAGAAGGGAAGATCAGGACTGCGGAGGTCATGTAGCTACCTTGATACTCCCGGATAAGCTGCTCGGTAGAGAAGTCCTCACTCAGCCTCAGATGCACCTGGATCTGCACACAAGGTGCAAGGAGTAATGTGAGTACTCCGACCCAGTGAGTAATAAATATAAATAAAGGCTGAGAATAAGAAATCCTGAATAGGCACAAAGTAATTCTATAAATGCAGCAATTTAAACCAAATAGTATAAAGACTGTAAACCAATGAAAAGAATTAAGGAAATACTGGAACAGATAAGTAAGTCAATGACAGTCAAATATGAAATGCAACACATAGTCCGGTACTCTTTATCACCCGCTGCGGCGTGCAGCCCGCTCCATTTATTTATCATCGACGACACTCACTGGGGGTGTGCAGACTCCGAGAGGGGCCCCTTACGGCCTAAGCGTAATAATAAGCCATCTCGTGGCATAAACTAGGCCCTCAGCCTCATATCAATATCAATACAATACCACTGCGACGCATAGCCCGATCCTATACTCCATCCAAAATCACTTAAGCCCCTCGGGCAAAATAATATAGAAATATCTAGCTCAAACTTCAGAAATTAAGTTTTCAAGTTTGAGAAAAGGTGGCTGAGTTTGCAAAATAGTATTAAATACTAGGACTGAGTTCAATAATATGTAAAAATGGTAAGAAACCAGTAATAGCAATCTCTGACGGATTCAATCAATTGACGCGAAGCCCAAATATAGCAATCAACTCAAATTATATTGATAATAAGTGAATTTCAGTCAAATACGTAGTATATTCATCTACCAGGACGGACCAAGTCACAATCCCCAACGGTGCTCTATCCCACGCTCGCTATCTGGCGTGCAAGTCACCTCAATATAGCACTACGATGTGCGAATCCGGGATTTCAAACCCTCATGACATCATTTACATCTATTACTCACCTCAAGTCGGCCAAAATCCTAGCTCGCTATGCCCTTGCCTCTCAAATCTACCTCCTCGCACGTTGAATCTGACCAAAACAACAACGAATACGTCACAATATGACAATGGAACAATACCCAAAAAAAAACAATCAAAAAATAGCAAAATTCTCGAAATTAGCAAAACTCGAGCCCCGGGCCCACTTCTCGAAAATCAAAATTTTTTTCATCAAAGGGTTCTTTATCTCGCCACGAGTCTATAAATATAAATATTACCAAAATCAGAATCCAAATGACCCCACAAATCCCAACTTTTGTTCCCTTAAGTTTCAAGCCTTAAACCACCATTTTTGCCCATTAATCCATGTATTTGAGTTTTCAGCTCTAATCCATGTATTTACACTATGAAATTGTGTTTTAAGTCCAAGAACCCATACATTATCGAAACCCCTTGAAATCTCTCTTCAAAATCACACCCAATTCTCCAATTCCGAGTTAAAAATATGAAACCCTTCAAAAACTCCCAAAGACAAAATTAAATAGCACAGCCCAGACATTTTCGCATTTGCGGCTCTATGGTCGCATCTAAGACTCCCGCTTTTGCGGCCAATGCACCGCTTTTGCAGAAATATCCGCTTCTGTGGTTGAAATTCCGCACCCGCGCCTTCCGCTTCTGCAGACCAAGCTGCGCATTTGCGGATTCCCCCAAAATTCTCAAATACCGCATTTGCGGTCAACTTGTCGCATCTGCGACACCGCAGATGTGGTCATCAAATCCGCACCTGCGGTCCTCCCCACTTCTGCGACATTCACCTCGCTTTTGCGGTACCGCTTCTGCGGTCCCATTTTCGTAGAATCAAAAATACCAGAAATAGCAGAAATTCATTGAGTTTCATAAGCCAAACTTCCCGTAAACCATCCGTAATCACCCACGAGGCCCCCGGGACCTAAAAAAAAAACACCTCCTATAACATTATTAAAACTTGTTCCAATCCTCAAAACACCTCAAAAAACCTCCAAAACCATCAATTCCCTTCGGATTCAAGCTTAAGTTCTTCTAAAACTTTTGAAACACGCATTTGATAAAAAACCCAACCAAATCACCTCCGAATGACCTGAAATTTTACAAACACATCCCAAATCACCTAATGGAGCTACTACAACTCTCAGAATTCCATTCCGACCCTCGAATCAAAATCTCACCTATCAATCGTAATTCGCCAAAATACCAATTTTGCTAATTCAAGCCTAATTCTACACCGGACCTCCAAAATCATTTTCGATCACACTCCTAAGTTACCAATAATTCCCCGAAGCTAACCGAATCATCGCAATATATATCCGAGCCCTCTAACTCATAAGTCAACATTCGGTTGACTTTTCCAAAACAAGCCTTCCTTAAAGAGACTAAGTGTCTCATTTCCTTCTAAACCCAATCCAAATCAACCCGTTCACACAACACTCTTATAATAAAACATAAAGAAGCAGAAAATGGGGAAAAGGGGATGGTAACTCATGTGACAACGGGTCTGGTCGTCACATTGCTGTCATAACCGCAGATGCAGTCAAGTTTTTGCATATGCGGAAACTGCTGGAGGCAGAGAGGTTTCTTTAAAAATAGAAGTTTGGCTAATATTCACTTCATTTCTTCCATGGTAGCCGATTTTGGAGCAACTTTGGAGTGTCATTTTCATCACCAAGCATGAGGTAAGTGATTTCTACGAATTTTGAGTATATACAAGGTTTATATATGGATTTAAACTTGGAAAATTATAGAAAACTTGAGGTTTGAGGTAAAACCTAGAAAACTAGTATTCTTGGATTTTGAACACGATTTTGGGTATGGAATTTAGAGAAAATCATATATTTGAGTTCGTGAGGCCATGAGTAATCTTTATCTTCAAAAAATTTTGGATTCCGGGCACGTGGGCCTGAGGGCATTTTTGTTAACTTTTCGATCGGGGTTAGGAATTGTTATAAATTGGATTATAATGAGTAACTTAGCATATATTAATGGGTTTACATAATCATTGGCCCGTTTTGGAGAGTTGTGCATCGATTCAAGTCTTCAGAAAGACGCAGAATGCCGGTGATGGATCTTTCGAGCGAGGTGAGTCTCCTTTCTAAGCTTGTAAGCGGGAAATGTCCCCATAGGTGAATTAATTGGTTATGTGCTCCAATTTTTGGGGGCTACGCACACACGAGGTGACGATAGTCCGTGCGTAGCTACTATTATGTTTAAGTTCGGGTAGTCTAGGACCCAAAAGCATGATATACTTGGAATATTTGCAATCTTATTGATAGCTCGAATTGCTTAAACCACAGCGAATTAATAAATCCATTGTCAAAAGGATTTCACTTCTATTATTAAATTTTTAAAAGGGAAAGTGGTTTTATTTGAATAATTATTCACCGATAAGTTCTTAATTGGCTATTTGAGCATGTATTTTTATGTGTACCTGCATCACATGAATGGTCCACGAGCAGGGTGATTGTTTATTTTATGTTGAGTGTGTCACATAGATAGTTCACGAGCGGGGTAATAGATGCATCTATGGTTCGAGCCGCTCGACCCTGGCAGTGCATAATTTACTTTTATATTGGATCGGGCCCTACATCCCACGGTGATTATTTGCGCATGCTGGTACTGTTGCCTTGAAATTATTAAAGTTGTTATTGCCTCTTAATGGCGTGAAAATATTTGGATAAATAATGAAAAGAAAATTTTGGAAATTTCCTATAAACGAATTAATTGTTTACTCGTTTCCTTTTATTGGATTAAAAATCATGTTTATAGAAATACATGATTTAATATATTATTGACATCATTATTAGACCACTAGTAAGTGTCGAAGTCGACCATCTTGTCTCTACTTCTTCGAGATTAAACGAGATAATCATTGAGTACACGTTGTTTTCGTACTCATGCTACACTCCTGTGCATTTTTGTTCCACAGGTTCATGTGTTGTTAGTGGCCTATTGGGCGTAACAGCGCGGATGATTCTAGGACTGGGTGAGTTGCATTGTTCGAGGCGACCCGCAACTAGTATAGTTCCTTTCCATCATAATATATTTACTTTCTGTCCACTGTATTCCGGACGGATATCGCATTTTATTTCTGTCTTAGTAAATGCTCATGCACTTATGACATCGGGTTCTAGGATGATTTTGTAATATTTTGTATTAATTTATTATTATTTAATTCGAATTGAAGCAGCTATCTTTCTTTTAATTTATAAAAATTGAAGGAAAAGCTTAATTTTCAAGATTGTTAAAATGAGAACTTCAACAAGTAATTTGGTTGGCTTGCCTGACAGAGGTGTCCGGTGCCACCACGACCCTTAGTGGAGTTTGGGTCGTGATAGAATGCGTATGGGAGATCGTGAACACGTAGAAGGAAAGAAGGGATCGGGGCCTGAGTCCGTTGGCCTACGTGAATGCGAAGTCGAGAACGCGAACGCATAGCATCCGGGGAACTGGTTTTCGCGAACGTAAGCGCCGGGTCGCAAATGCGATGAAGAACTTTAGGGATGAAATAGGTTGTGCTTATCTTCGGGAGGCTGTAGGGCTTTTAGGAGCACTTCCCTTCTTAATTTCCTCTTCGTGCGATTCGATTCCTTTGAGGCTTGTGCCTTATTTCCTTCCCAATTGATCTTATGCGATGTGGAGCGCTGGTCGTGAATCGGCGAGTGAGTTATTGTAATGGTACTACGAATGTGGTGCTGGATGTTTTTCCATTCCTGGTTGTTTGAGCTGTTGTTGTTGCCTTGTGGGAGGATATTCTATCGTTCAGCTCCGTAGCTATACTTCTGAGAGCTCTGAGGCTAGGCAGAAGTTTCCATGATGCTTATGAACGGTTGTCGCGCGGTATTGATGTGATGGTAGGATGCATGCCTACGTATTGGGGTAGTGAATGACTTGAAGGGAGGTTTACTCAGTGCATGATTTAGAGATACAATATTTCATTAGGATCTATGGAGTAACGAGACTTGGTGTTTTTAAGTGTGGTGGAATTTTTATCTACAGTGCGGTGTCATCATCCTTGATGGAATATGTTAAGTTCGTCGGTGTTATAGTTTACTTTAATTTGCCATTGGGATGGGATATTGTGAGATAGTGTTGAAGAAGCAGCACTCATAGATTGCAGGGTGCGGTAGATTAGGATTGAATCGATGTTCAAATGTTGACGGTTCGAGAAAGGATGATCTTCGGGAAGGTTTAAAGATAGCAACGGTCTATTGGTTCAAGTGCAACTTAGATAGATTTTGATCTAAGGTATCAACAGAGCATCAAAAGAGGAAGAAGAATATGTGGGAAGTGTCACGCGATGATTAAACTTCTAGAAGGCAAGGTGTAAGAAATGGAGGTCGAGTAGTTTCTTAAAGAAGTGATTCTACACAAAGTGGAAGTGTGGAAGATTAGTATGTGGATTCAAGTGGTAGGATATCTATACCCTTAAGGAGAGTCTGGAGTGATTTGGGGAATTTTAGTGGATAGTGGCTGGGTCTATGGACTTAATTTGAAAAATCGGCTACTACTCGGCGGGTTGTTTGTGCTAGATTATGTCAACAATGAAGAAAGAACCTTGTTAGGTTCCATAGTTGTGTAATGGTGGCTTCCAGCTAAGTAGAGAGTCCCACCGCCTACGGTTGAATTGTCGTGTCATCTATTTGTGAGACTTATAGTTATCGGTAAATTGGTAAGTTATTTTGGCTAAGGAAAGAGAACATCAGTAATAATTTGAGCAAAGGATTTGAAGAATGTGTTCTGAAATTTGCATAATCGATTCATTNTAATGGTGGCTTCCAGCTAAGTAGGAGATTCCCACCGGCTACGGTTGAATTGTCGGGTCATCTATTTGTGAGACTTATAGTTATCGGTGAATTGGTAAGTTATTTCGGCTAAGGAAAGAGAACGTCAGTAATAATTTGAGCAAAGGATTTGAAGAATGTGTTCTGAAATTGGCATAATCGATTCATGTTCAGGCTTTGGGAAGACTCGAGAATTATGCTTCATATTGAAGTGAGTTGCAAGGAAGGTGATTCGATCGGGTGCTTCTTTGAGAGGGTGGTCATAGGCTAGCGGAGCCTTGCAGTTGATTATATTCGGAACCATGTCAGAGTGGGTGACTCTCAATAACGGTCCTAGTGAATTCAAAGGTTAAAATGCGGTGCCTAAGGATTCAAGCCCGCGATATGTTTAAAAATCGAGCCTGTGAAAAAGCTTATGATAAGAAGCTCAGAATGTCCTATGACATTTTGATTTGCAGTGTAGCATTGGGAGAAAGAGGGGAAAAGGACTTCAGATTCGTAGAGGAATTATCAGAATGGATGTGCCGGTCGAGATGTGAATATGCGCACAGGGAAGGTATGTCATGGTTCATGGGATTTTGGACAGCATGGTCTCGTGTTCCAAGGCTATGCGAATTGAGTGCATTATGTGCTGAATAAACTTATTATTATTCTAAAGCAATTAAGGATAAACTTGAACATATTGGATTTGTTAGCCATGGTTGAGATGGCATACTGGTGGCAGTGATCAATTTATTTAACGTGATCAAGTTATGCAAATGATTTGTGATCGTATGTGTGAGGCTTATCAACCATCGTAATTGAATTCATTCAGAAGTATGCTAGTATTGTTGCTTGCCATGTGTAGGCGGATCCCGAAAAAAGGGCTATGGTGCCTTAAGCCACTACTTAAAGAATTGCATCTTCTACGGTTGTGAGAATTCACTCATGTGTTGCTATAGTTCTATTTCAATGAGTTAAGTAAAAGGCTTCCATGTGAGGAAGTCTTTACCATGTTAGTGGTTCAGGAGTTTTGACGAAATTCTTGTACTATCGCATGCTGGCTTGTTAGGTCGCAGTGAGTGGTATGAAATATGAAAGTAAGGATCAGGGTTGTGGTCTGGTGTTGCAAGGATGTCACGAGCTCAGATGAGCTTAAAAGGGGTTTGAATGATTAGAGCAAGCTGATATTGTCTTCAACATCACCTGGGACCGGTATTTTGTAGAAGAGGCTTTGCATCCTGGTTATGGATTCTTGATCGCTTTTCAGCGTTAGTGCGGCCGATAGCATGGATGTGCAGACTTGTTATCTTTTATGAATGTTCGTTGGAGCATGTCCCACGGGAAGATTGTATAAGGGTGGCGTGTAGTCACTTGATTGATTGGAGAGTGAAACAAAGTATGAAGATTGTGGTGATATGGTTAAATTGAGAATTTATGCTTGGCGGGCACTCTATTTATTGGGTTATGGACTGTCGAGGATTTCTTTGGTCATGACGGATGTTCTTGTGTGTTATGGGAAAAGGGATTATTATGGACCAAGAAAATATTATTGGCTTAGTTCGATACGATCAGAATCGGCTTGAGGTCGGTGGATGGATTTAAATATGAATATTGGATCTATATCAGGCCGAATGTGTTCATTTCAACATAGCTCTCCTTATGGAGGAGTATTCAGACGTTTGATGTTATTTCTTCGTCGGATGTTTCATGTAATGCTATATTGTGTCGTGTGAGTTGCGAAACGGCTTAGTAGGTTACTTATGTGTTGAGGTTCCGTGTAGCGATGGTGTTATGTAAGCAGGATGGATCTTTAGTTTCAAAACATATATCGCAGCTCAGTTGTGCTTGAGTTTATTAGATCATAGCGCTATATGTCCCCTCAGGAGTGGTATTATGCACTTAGCGTGCTTGTGACTGATATTCGATATTGTGTTGTAAAGAGCAATTTAGCTCAATGTGCATCTCCTCATATTGATTTTATGTGTGAATCGGGTGGCACGCCTCCAAGAGTATGTTTTTTGGGTCGGGTTGCAAGCCGCAACAGTGTGATAATAACTATAGTCCCTTATATATTCTATCCTGCATGTTTTGTTTACCATTTTCTGGGGAAGTTCATATTAGTTGCGTGATTTGAGTAGTCCCTTTCAGAGTTCATTTTCCTTATGTATCGCATTCGAGTTGGTATCCTATTGGCCTGGTGTGGCATCATGTGAGACTTTTGGTCATGGTAGGTGTGACTTGTTATCTGAGTAGTTCGTACAGAGTAAGATAAGGTTATTGGATCTAGGATCAGTGCAATGGGATTGTATGATGTGTATTCAAGAGCAGAGATTATTATTTGGTTCAGAATGAGGTAATATTCTTGTCACAAGTATAGACTCAATGATTTGTTGACCCGGCAATTGGTTATGAATTTCTACGCGTCTCCTCCGTCGTGGTGATATTGTAAAATTT
>MU705345.1:10859-32779 GCA_026770625.1 Nicotiana glauca | reverse complement strand
ATATATATATATATATATATATATATATATATATATATATATATATATATATATATATATATATATATATATATATATATATAATGAGGTGCGTTGTGAGCATCAAATTCAGGGAATGTTGGTTATTATGATCAGAGGATGTTATTATGGTCTTGGGAATTATGTGGTGTATAGTGAGAATTCAGCAAAGGTATGCAGTCACGTTCTGATACCTCGTATAGTTATTGCTATGGTATTCATATATTGGAAGCAGGCCTGACGGAGATTTCCGGATGTTGGAATTGGGTTCTACGCTTAATTTTTTGAATAAAAGAGAATATCTTTAGATTTGATCAAGTTAATATGCTCAACGGAGTTGTGCCAGCACTGATAGGTGCACAAAGTGTTTAACTATGATTTCAGACAACTCCAGCAGAATTCTTAGCACGTTCGACGACGAACATATGTTTAAGTGGGAGAGGATGTAACGACTCAACTAGTCATTTTAAGCTCGAGCGCGTTGTTCAGCAATTTTAGGCTATGAGAAGCTTCATTTCAAGTATTATGACTTCTGCGCACGGTCGAAATTGAATTCCGGGAAGTTTGGAGTTGACTTGGAAAGAGAATTCTCATTTTGGAAGCTTTAAGTTGAAAGAATCGACTAAGATTAGTTTTTGAGTAAACGATCTCGGAATCAAGATTCGAAGGTTCCAGCAGGTTTGTATGATGATTTCACACTTGGGCGAATGTCCGGGTCGGACTTTGGAAGACCCGGAAACATTTCAATATCGATTGTAGAAGTTAGCATTTTCAGAAGAATTTCATAAGTTTGGGTTGAAGTGCATTTTAGTGTTATTGATCCCCATTTGGAATTTTGAGTCTGAGCATAGCTTCGTATGGTGATTCTGATGTTGGGAGTGCGATCAGAAGTGAATTTAGAGGTCCGTGGGTCATTTTGGAGTCATTTGACTAAAGATAGAGATTTGAAGGTTTTTGAGCAATTCGACTGAGAGTTGACTTTTTGATATCATGGTCATAATCCGATTCCGAAAGTTGGAGTAGGTCCGTAATGTAAAATATGACTTATGTGCAAAATTTGAGGTCAATCGGACGGGATTTAATATGTTTTGGCATCGAATGTAGAAGTTGAAATTTCTAAAGTTCATTAAGCTTGGATTGGAGGTCAATTCATGATTTTAGGGTTGTTTGATATGACCTGAGGCTTCGAGCAAGTCCGTAATGTGTTTTGGGACTGGTTGTTGTGATTGGATGGGGTCCCAAGGGCCTCCGGTGTGTTTCGGGGTGGTTTTAGATCGAATTTGGATAAAATGATGATGTTGATTGTTGATATCTGGTTTTCTTCTCTACGAACGTGAAGGGAGTCCCGCATTTGCGAAGAGGAAAGTAGGAGGTTGTTGGATTTAGCCTTCGCAAACGCGTAGTGAATATTGCAAACGTGAAGAGGTGGGCTAAGTTGACTACGCGAACACGTATGGGAGATCGCGAACGCGTAGAAGGAAAGAGGGGAGCCGAGCCTGAGGTCTTTGGCCTACGCGAATGCGAGGCCTCGAACGTGAACACGTAGGATCCGGGGAGCTGGTCTTCGCGAACGCGGGGGCATTTCTGCAGTCGCGAAGAAGGCAGTGCTGGGCAGTGAGTTGTTTTAAGACGGGATTTGGTGATTTATTCCATTTTCACTTGGCTTGAGCAATTCTTGGAGGATTTCAAGAGGGGGTTTCATCATTCAATGGAAAGGTAAGTTATCCCCACTTATTAAGAGTTAAATACATTGATTATGTATGGACTTTAACATTGAAATTAGTAGAAATTTGGGATTTTTAGGAAGACCTAGAAATTTGATATTCTTGAATTTTAACCACAATTTTGGGCATGACATTGAGAGAAAATCATCTATTTGGATTCGTGAGATTTTGGGAAAACTTTATCTTCTAAAAATTTCTAAATCCGGGCACGTGGGCCCGAGGGCAATTTTTTAAACTTTTCGGTCGGGGTTAGGAATTGTTATAAATTTTATTGTAATGAGTAATTGATCATATATTAATGGATTTGCATAATTATTTTTTAGTTATGAAGAATTGTGCATCGATTCGAGTCTTCGGAAAGGCGTGGAATGCCGGTTATGAAACTTCGAAGCGAGGTGAGTCTCCTTTCTCACCTTGTAAAAAGGAATTGTCCCCGTAAGTGAATTAATTGAACATATATGCTGCTATATGTGGGGGCTATATACGCACGAGGTGATGGAGTCTGTGCGTAGCTACTATTATGCTTATGTCCGGGTAGTCTAGGACCCGAAAGCATGCTTACTTGTAATAATTGTAATTTTATCGATGGTTTAAATTGCTTAAATCATATCGAAGTGGAAAATGAATTTCTAAAAGAATTAAACTTCATTTTCTTGACTTGTAAAAGATAAATGTACACCTCCTTGAACAATTGTTTCCTAGATGAAGTCTTGATTGACTGTTTGAATATATGATTCTATTCGTACCCGCGTCGCATGTATGATTCGCGAGCAGGGTGATTGTTTATTTGCATTTGACCACGTCGCATGTATGATTTGTGAGCAGGGTAATAGATGCATCTATGGTTCGCGCCATTCGACCCTCTGGCAGTGCACATTTTAAATATGGTTAGATCGGGCCGTACGACCTCGGCATGAGTTGCGCATGCTTGTATTGCTTGCCTTGAAATTCACTGAAGTTGATATTGTCACTCCATGACTTGAGAATAAATGTATAATTGATGAAAACGAGATTTGGAAATTTCCCTTTGAATAAAGAAATTGATTACTTGTTTCATTCTGTTGAGTTACGACCATGCTTTATAAAAAAATCCTGGATTTTATTATATTAATTGTGTATCATTATTGGACCACTAGTAAGTGTCGAAGTCGACCTTTCGTCTCTACTTCTTGGAGATTAGGCCGGATACATATTGAGTACACATTGTTTTCATACTCATGCTGCACTTGCTGTGCATTTTTGTTGCACAGAAACACGTGATTCTAGTGGCCTACTTGGCGTAGCAGCATGAATGATATAGAGACTACGTGAGCTACATTCCTCGAGGCGACTCGCAGCTAGTATAGTTTATTTCAGAGTATTGTATTTTACTTCCTGTCCAATTTGTATTTCGGACAGTTATTGTATTATACCTTGTTTTCCTGGAAATTGCTCATGCACTTGTGACACCGGGTTCTGGGATGATTATGGGCTTATTCAGTATTTAGGAATTGATAAAGACACCATTATTATTTCAGCAGATTTCATTATTTATTGTTTAATGTATAAAAGAAAAGTGATTTTAATATGCTCAAAAATGAGAATTTAATTAACTTCTGGGTGTTGGCTTGCCTCACAGTGGTGTCCGGCGCCATCACGAATTTTGGGTCGTGACAAAAGTTTATGAATTTATCCCTTAATTCATACGTGAAATAAAAAAATGAATTTAACCACGAGATTAATGGATTATCTATATCTTTTTATTTTTGAAAAAAAGAAATCACTCAAAAATGAGATTCATGAGTTCCTTCAAATTAAAAGGCAAATTCTGGGACCCATTCACATTCAGCTCCTTGGCATTCCATTTCAAAATGAGGTATATGATAGAGGAAACATTTAATAATAATTTCTCTAAAATAAATAACAGCAACAACAACAACAAAATCTTAGACAGTACTTAATATATTATTCTTGATCACTTGGCGAGTTAAAATTTTGTGGGTTAAGCCTAACCTCGATAGAGTGATGACGCCATATGATATACCTCTCTTAGGGATTTTATCACGACCCTAAATTGTAACGACCCGGCCGGTTGTTTTTAGAATTTACGCCCCGATCCCCTATTAACTGCTTCCCCTAAGTTCATTTCTGCTATTTTGGTTTGCCGGAACGTTCGGTGTTAGGATTTGGAGCGTTTTGGGACACTTAGTCCCTAGATGGAAGCTTAAGAGTTGAATACATGGTCCGTATTCGGAGCAGTGTGAAGACGACATCGGAATGGAAATCTGATGGTTCCGTTAGCTCCGTTAGGTGATTCTGGGGTTGGGAGCATGTCCGGAATGTAATTTGGAGGTCCGTAGCTCATTTAGGCTTAAAATGCCGAAGTTTGAATTTTTTTGAAGTTCCGGTCAAATAGTGAATTTTTGATCCGAGGGTCAGTTTGGAATTTCAGAAGTTGCTGTAGCTTTGTCATGTCACTTTGGATGTGCGTGCAAAATTTCAGGTCATTCGGACAAAGTTTGGATAGGTTTTTGATCGAAAGTGTGTTTGGTTAGAAATTGAAGTTCATAGGCTTGGATCTTGGCTTAAATAGTGTTTTCGACGTCGTTTTGGGTGATTTAAGGATTGGTACAAGTTTGGATGATGTTATGGGATATGTCTGTAGGTTTGGTTGAGGTCCCGAGAGCCTCGGGTGTGTTTCGGAAGGGCTACGGGTCATTTCCTCCTATTTTTGAACAGTTGTTGCTGCTTCTGGTATTCCTTCTTCGCGTTCGCGAAGCCACGATCGCGTTCGCGTAGCTTTGGCCTCCTTCTCATCCGCGTTCGCGTTCGCGTCCTCCTCCATGCAATCGCATAGAGTAATTTTGGAGGAGGACCAGTTTCTTCATCGCGTTCGCGTGGTCTGTCACGCGTTCGCATAGTGTTGTCAGTCGCTTCTTCGCATTCGCGAATGCCTCACCGCGTTCGCATAGAACAAATTCCGGACCGAGATAATTTCCTTCTTCGCATTCGCATCTACCCTTCGCGTTCTCATAGCTTCGTGGCCCAGGACTTCGCATTCGCGGACTGCCCCTCGCAATCGCGAAGGGCATTTTTTTTGGCAGTTCATGTTTTCTTCTTCGCGAACGCATTAGTACTCCCGCGTTCGCGATGCATTAAATGCCTAGGCAGATTATATGTTCTTCAAACGAGGGTGTATGCCATTTTTCACATTTTTTACTTGGGAGCTCGGTCCTTGACGATTTTTGAAGGGATTTTCACCTGGGCAACTTGGGTAAGTATTTCTCACTCGACTTAGACTAATTCCCATGAATCTCCTCTTAATTTCATCCGTCAATTTCAGATTTTTGATGAAAAATGGGTTGAACTTCATAGGCCAGGTTATTTAGTTTTGAGGGGGAAATTGACCTCCGATTTGAGAGATTTTTATATGGTTAGACTCGTGAGAGTACGAGGGTTCTGAAAATGTGAGAATTATCCGATTCCGAGACGTTGGCCCGAGGGGCATTTTGGTCATTTTGCCTAATTTCGCGCTTTAGCTTTGAATTAAATAGTAGAATCAGTTGCTTGAGATGTTATTTACAATGTGTGATTTAATTGAATAGTTTTGGGCCATTTGGAGTCAAGAACTCATGGCAAGAACGTGATTGCTAGTCGATTTTAGCCAGTTTGAGGTAAGTATCTTGCCTAACCTTGTGTGGGGGACTTCACCTTAGGCTTTGAGTCTTCTTTGTTGGTTGTATTCCTTGTACGCGAGGTGACGAGTGTGTTCTCAGATTTATTTGTGGAAAATTTGTCCCTTTTTGGTTCTTAGATCCTAGAAATCATCGAATATTGAGTTGTTCTTGATACAATTGAGTTACCGGTTAATAGTTTCACTTCTACATGACTTACTTGGAATTTATTTGCCCTTTTGGTTTATTCTTGTTGCCTACTTGGCCTTTACTTGTTTAACTGAAGACATTTACCCTTATCTAGCCATGTTATCCTTCCTAATTGCTTGTCTTAAAATTAGAAATTATTATTCATATCTCTCATGTAATTAATTGGGCCTAATTAAAAAGAAGTTAGATATACTATGTTTAGTTGATATTTTCCTTATTTGATACTTATGTGACTTATGTTAACTCCTTCGTTGTTGAATTACATATTATGGAATCGTTGTTGCGTAGTATTTTCTCCCTTGTTGAGTTGTTCTTATTGCGCTTAGCATTTCCCTGTTACGATTATTCCTTGGTAGTTAGTTGTACCGTCTTTTGGTGAACGGAATTTCTTGTGTTGATTTCTCTTGCTTGTTCCTGTATATATATATTGTCATTTATTGTGTTGTACTTGATATTGTGATGCACGATGTTTCTGTCGTGCGGTTGTTGATATTGTGATGCATGAGGTTTCTGCCGTGCGGTTATTGATATTGTGATGCACGAGGTTTCTGCCGTGCGGTTGTTGATATTGTGATGTACGAGGTTTCTGTCGTGCGGTTGTTGTTGAGAGGTTGCACGAGGTCTTTGACGTGCTATTGTTGTTATTGATGTTTTGCACATGCGGCATAATAAGGCGGGATATGTTATATACTATATGTGGGTTGCGCATGTGGCGGAATAAGGTGGGACATTGTTATGCACGTGTGGCGAAATAAGGCGGTGCCTATTATATTATTTATTGCACACATGGCAAAATAAGGTGGGCTATGTCAGGGATTGATTGTATAGAGTTGTGACAACATGTTGATGCATTCCTATTTGTTTCTATTGTGAATGTGGATTGTTATTCTGTATGAACGTTACCGCTTGGGAGTTGTGAGGGAACATCGTACGTGCGGTCCGTCCGCCTTTTTCATGTTTATTGGTTGATAGAAGTTTTGTTAGAAACACTTGCACAAGCATACACGTAGCTGAACACTCCCATTTGAGGTGAATTCCTCCTGATTTTGCTAAGGGTGGGGGTACGCCCTCGTTTATTCCTTCTAGTTGAGAGAGTGGCCCTGGTGAGCCAGTTGGTCGTCAGTATGATCATGAGATTGATGAGGCACAGGATGCCAATTGTTAGATTTCAGATGCTGGATATTATACGAGTTGTGGTTTGTCTGAGACTCGGTGAAATTGTGGGAAGAGTTGAATAAGGCCCTTGTGAACATCATTGTAGGATATGAGCTATTGACTTGTTTTCCCCTTACTGTGCTGTGACCTTAGGATTTGGATTGTGATTCTGCCGTCATTATATATCATCGTTTATTATATTATCATTGTTAATTGTTGTGCTATATCTTATTACGAGTTGTGGCATTCTTGGTCATTCCTGTAGTCTTTACATATTTATAGGTCATTACCATTATTCATATGATTTTACTATTATTGACCGGTAGGTGTCATGACTGTTCCTCGTCACTACTCCATCGAGGTTAGTCTTGATACTTACTGGGCACCGCCGTGGTATGATCATGCTACTCTTCTGCACATTTTTGTTGTGCAGATACAGGTAGTCCCATTCAGTTCCGTCAGCCTTGGAAGGAGGTGTATCGGTAGAGACTTCAAGGTATATATGCTACGCCCGCAGACCGAGGAGTCCCTTTCCAGCTTTCTATAAAAAAAGTATACTTCTTTCAGTATTTCTCCCTTGTATAGATATTCTTGAGTTAGAGCCTCTTATGTATCCCCTTAGCTTGTGATTTGTGAGTTTCCGGGTTTTGGGAAATGTTGTTAGCTTCGAGAATTGTTATGGTATGTGCCAAGCGGCACCTTAGGCACCATTTTTATTTTACTAATTCAGTTTATTTTATTTACTTCCGCAATTATGGTTATCTTCCGCATTGTTAGGCTTACCTAGTCATAGGGACTAGGTGCCATCACGACATGTTCATGGAGGATGAACTGGGGTCGTGACATAAATTCTCAACTTAGGATGTCGTGATGATACCTAGTCTCTTAGACTAGGTAAGCCTAATATTCATTTATAGTTGAATGCAAATAACAAACTAAGATAATGAAATAAACCAATAAAGTTCATAATAACTCCAAAACATAACATCAATAACAAACTCCCCAAAATCGGTGAACTGAGTTATAAGCTCTATAGAAATGTATTAAGATCTCTAATACAACACTCTCTAATAATAGGAATAATAGTAGCAAAGAAATAACGGAAGGTGACTCCGAGGCTTGCGAACGTCGAACATGTATACCTTGAAGTCTCCAGAAAATAACTGAACGATCATTGGCACCCGGCACGAGCAAATGTACCTGGATCTGCACAAAAATGTGAAGAAACATAGCATAAGTACACCACAACAATACCCAGTAAGTATCAAGCCTAATCTTGATAGAGTAGCGACGAGTCTAGGTCAAGACACCTACTAGGTCAAGAAAAACATAACAAAATATGATATAGACTAATAATGGAAAGCGAGGACATAAATGATAACTAAGCAGTACAATAATGTAGACTAACAACAAAAAATTAAGTCAATAAGGACAACAAGGAGTGAACACATGATATGAACAGCAAGTAATCAAATACGGATAATTACAAGTAAGACAAATGAAAAAATAATAAAATTGTTCAACCAAGAAGACTTTACCAAAGAACGTACAACAAGAATCACAACTGAGGTACCACGCGTAACAATCTTATTTCACGAGTAACAATCACTATATTCCTTATATCACCTAATGAGCCTTGCATTTATTTTGAAAATATTTTTTCCAAAGTGGTTGCAACCATTTTAGCACTCTTATTTCACCGTGTGGCTTCAAGTTATTCCCTTACTAACAACACATAAATGAATCTCACCTTATCTCATCACATGCGTATCAAACCCTATCCTTATACCTATGAGCACGTGATTTTTGCCCTATACGAATTACTCCAAAAGAAATCCAAAATAAAATAATTTTTGATAGTTTGCAATTGTTCTGAATTTTGTGTTATTGTTTGCATTTGTTTGTGCATGTCTATTTGTTTAAATTAATATAAAATACAAAAATATATGTTGCATTTGCATCTTTTGGTTTAATTTTACGGTTAGGATTAATTAAGTAATTTGTTTTACAAAAATGAAAAAAATCACGAAAATAATGTACTTTGCATTTTATCGTTCAAAGGTCTAGTTGTGTGATTTTATTTTTAATTAGTATTTGATTTTGTGTGTTAATTATTAGTAGAAGTTAATTTGATTTTTTACAATTTAATCTAGGATTTTAATGTTTTTAGGAATTAAAATGAAAGAAAAAGAAGAGAAAAATGAAATAAGGAGAAAAACCGGACTGGGCTGTCCAAATCTAACCAAATGCAGGCCCAAAACATTTGCCTCACCCGGTCCAGTCCAAGCCAATCTCAGAGATCAAACCAAACGACATCGTTTTGTCACATTTGATCTGAACTGTTGATCTCGTTAGATCGAACAATTTAGTCCATTTCCGGCCTTAATGAAACGACGACGTTTCAAGTCGACTAATCCCAACCGTTCAATCCACATCAATCCAATGGCCCTAGTACCATCTCCCAAACCCGTCTCCAGATCCGATCCATTCCCATACCCGGTCCGCCCCTAACTAAAACCAAACGACATCGTTCCTTATTAACAAATTAATCCAGGTCGTTGATCTCGTTTGATCAAACGGCCAGGATTAAATCCTCACCACACTATGTATTCCCAAACCTCACCCCACACTCCCCCAAGCCGACCCCTTCACCCCTTCGTCTCTAACCTCAGAGACGACCCATGTAACGTCGCCTTCAACCACCGAGCTCCGCCCACCGGAAATAGCCTCACGGCGGTTCCGGTGGTCCAACCCCTCCCAAATTTACACCACTTATTCACCTCAACCTCCCCATTCCAAATCTCCACACCATCATCTTCGAATCCCAACCAGGCTTTTCGAATATCCAATCAAAGAATCAAGCCCCAACCCAAGTTTGTCTAATGGCCACCAAATCAACACCATGTCACCCCTGAACCTCCCTCACCGCCTTAACAACATCAGTTCCCCTCGAATAGACCTAGAATTTGTCGAATAACGAATCAAAGCCAAGAACCCTAAGCACCGCCCTAAAATCCCTGGTGGCGGCGCTATCACCAAACCCTCCCAGAGTCACACCCAATAGTCCCCTTTACCTCCTCACTCCTAATCCTTAACCAACTTGGCTCGAATCCAAGAAAAACTCTTCGAATGACGAAGGGTTTAGCGGGTCGATACTATTTCGAAGTTATCAGGATCGAATAGGTTTCTAGTTAGTATTATAAGCCTATTTCTGACGAAATAGCCGTGTAATACTAACTGGGAACCAATTTCGAAGAAACATATGGAATGGAATTTGGTCTAAAATTTCGAGGTATTTCTGCTTCTTTGTTTTTCCTTTTGTTGTTATTAATGCCTGGCTGATTAAGTTGTAATTCGTCTTTTATTCATCATTTTCTTCCTTCTCCATCCGACCATTTACGTGGTCAGTTTTCTTCTATAAATTAATGACATATGCTATAAATAGTTTCATCGATTAATTCAATTTTTTGTTTGTAGTCCAGTAGTTCTCGTCAAATGGTTTGATGTCGAGTGTTGTATGTACTAATCCTGAGGCACTTAGCTTCAGGGCTCATTGTCAATATATTGACAGTGATCCTGTATTTTGTATAGGTTTGACTTAGAATTGTGTTAGTTTATTTCTTATATCTGTGTCATCAATCTGACCTTAGTAATCCAATGTATGTGGTTTTGAATCATTGGTTCTGATTTGAATACTATTTCGTCTAATCTGAATGCAAGCCTGAATTGATGTGGTTCTGTATCGAATTTAGTTTTGATATACTTGTTAGGAGTCAGTTCACATGGCTAAGTGATTGAGCTTGATAAGTTGTTTCGATCATAGCTGCTTTAGATTCAATCAGGTGTTTAATTAGGAATTAGTTTGGGTTAATTAGTATTCAAGTTATTAATTAGATGAATTTTGTTATAGCTGATAGGTAGTGAATGCAGTATTTTTAGGGGTGTTTTGGGGATTTAAATCACTTGAATAGCTTGGTTAAAGGCTGCTAAATATTAAGGTCTATTAGTGGACTGAATAGGGACAAATATAAGTGGAATTATAATAGTAAAAGGAAAGAATATAAAAGAGCTGGAAGGTACAGACAGAATGAGGAGCTTTTGGGGGATTCAGATAGAGATACACGCAGACACTGAGAAAAAAGACTGAAAAATGGGAGAGCTATAGAGCTAAAAATATTTAAGGAAAACTAATGAGCAGAGTTCATGGATTGGCTTTTAAATAAAAAAGAGGTCGGAATTAAGAGTTGAAAAATTGGAGAGTCTAGTTTTCTTTGACTGCTGAAAATCAATAAAAAGGTAGAGTTCCTGAGTGTGTTCTTCTTGGAGAGTTAAAGAACAGAAAATCAGAAAGTATACTGTTTCATTGCATCTTTTGGTCGAGTCTGTTTGTTTGGCGTTACTACTGGTATTTCTGGTTTGATTTCACTGGGTTCCTGGTTCGTCTGTGTTGCTGTTGGTATTTCTGGGGTTTCAATTGGTTTTTCCGAATTTGTGGCTAGAGTATATTGTTGATGTTACTATCGCATTGGCTGTTTTAAGAACTGGTATCTGTTGTTGTTGCCATTGCTGTTACTGATCTGCTACTGCTGACTTCCTATTCTTCTTCCATTATAAACATTTCCAGGTACACTCTTCCGAAACCATGTGTTGATGTAAGTTTGAATTTGAAGCTGGAGTTGAAATGAATTGAGAAAAATGCAAATCTGCTTGCTTCATAATATCTGTGTTTAAAATGTAGTAATAGGATGAATGATAGATAGTTTGTATTTGTTTAGACTCATTCCAATTGTATTTACTTTGTGAGAATGGGAACGTACTCGAACTAATGTGGATCGTTAAATAATATGCTGTTAGATTAATTAGATGTATTTCCATGTGTTCAGTAATCTAGTTGGTTTAGTTGGTGGTGGTCGTATAACGCCGAGTCTCAGTAGGCTTCTGTTCGTATTCCGTTGAGATATTGGGTTTTGTCGCTCAGTTATTTGCCTAGTTTGGTTTGTTTACTACTGAAATCATGAACCAACGTTTATGGTAAACTTGAATACTAATTGGTTAGTGTCTGCAAAAGCTTACACCTAATTTGAGTAAGGGAACTAATGCTCATAAGGTGTAAAAAATAAAAATAAGGTTATTTGAGTCTTTGGAAGATATCATATAATATTTAGTTAGTTGTGTAGATTTCTATTCTGAGTTGTTTTATTAATTGGCTTTTGATCAATAGTTAAGCCTTGAAATCATGTAACGTGGAATCATGTTCTTGTTTAATAATTGGACTTGAAGTAATTTCGGTTATGTTCATTTACTAGCCGTCAACTACCTGTGACTGCAATTATAGCCAAGGAATACATATGTCTGCAATAATTTCTATAACTCTTATCTTTACAATAAGCTCAAAGATAGAAGATCATAACTACTTTAGGATCGGCCTTTAAATAAATTAAACGAGATGAGCCTAGCCAAATAACAATGTAAACTACGGGGCCCTCATAATCGCATACTAAAAATACCTAGAATTCGGGATATGCCATTTAGCAAATTTTACGGCCTTCCTCAAAGTTAATAACGCGCTAGTCACTTTCGGCGCGCTTTTTAATAATTTATCTTCTTAAACTCAGGTGCACATTTATGTGACCAAAATCCAAATCTCGACGGAGTCGAAATATGTCAATAGCCACGGGTACATTGATGTGACGTGGTTCGAGATGTATTTTCACGACGTCGCAATTCCCATAAAAATAATAATAAAGCGGTAAATGATCTTTAAAATTGCACTATAGGATAACATGTATAAAAATCAGATTCCAAGCCATTTATAACAGTTTAAGCGACCATGCTAGAACCACGGGATCCGGGGGTGCCTAACACCTTCCCTCGGGTCAACAGAATTCCTTACTTAGAATTTCTGGTTCGCAGACTTCATTTGGAAAGTCGAAAATTTCCTCGATTTGGGATTCAAAATAAATCGGTGACTTGGGACGCCAAAACCCAAACCTTTCCCAAGTGGCGACTCTGATTGAATAAATAATCCCATTTCGAATAATGTCACTTTAAATGAAAAAACTCCTACTTTATCCCTTCGAGGGTGGTGCGTGTAAAAAGGAGGTGTGACAGCTCAGGCGACTCTGCTGGGGAACTAAAACCCAAAATTCCGGTTCAGGGTTTAAGAATTCGAGCTTAGAATAATTGTTATGTTCGGCTTTATCTGATTTTCCTACATGTTTTCCTGCTAAATGTGCTAAATGTTTTACCGCTTTGATATTATTTGGACTGTATATATAAACTCTGCCGAAACCCTTCTCTTCTCACCTCCGGGGATGTTGCTTACTGGTTGAGACTCCCTATTCTGTTAGTGTCTTACCCTGAAATAAGAAAGAGGTCGGAGAAGTTACAAAGCCGGACGATCCCGTGGATCCCCGGTACGTAGCCCCCTCCTCGGCTCGAGTTGTCCGCTCGGGTACACGGTCTAGAACACATGCCTAGGTTTTTTAACCTAGAATAACTTGACTTCATGCCGGATCCCTAGTAGGAATGCTTATTTGCATCACGTTGCATTTGACTTAGGGGACTCAACACAGGGGTTGGGTCCGTCTAGGACAGGTAGCCTAAAATGAAAAAGACCATCCTGCTGCATCCTGTAGGTTTTACGCATTTATTTGCTTCAGACTTGCATGCTGACCGGTTTTAAATATAAAAAAAAAAAAGAAATAGCAGTATAGGGAGTTAATAGCATACCGGTACCCAAATATTGTCGGAACTCTGCCAAAATTTTGAATTATTTTTATATATTTTATCATTTTTAAAATAGTAAAAAAAAAAAGCAAAAAAAATAAAGGGGAAAAGAGTCTTTATTTTTGTTCTTTTTGTAATTGTTTGTTGAAAAAAAAAGAAGTTTTTATTTTAATTTGGAGAATACGTTGTTGAAAAGAAAAAGAATAGGCTTGTTTTCAAAAAATAGTTCGTCTTATCTGTCCGAACTACGCCAGTTTGATTCTCACAGGATGTGAGATACGTAGGCAACCATCATCGGGTCCAACTTTCTCCTTTTGTAAAAAAATCGCCAAAAATTTCAAAATTAATACTTTTGTCATAAATAAGTCTGGTAATGCCGCTTTTGTCAAAAATGGCTGAATGTTCCCGAAAGGGACACCGAAAGGCTGGCTCTACATGAGCGGCCATCGTTGGTCATTTTTTTTTCTTGTCAGTTAACCCACGCAGCCTTAAAATCTTCGTCCCCGAAGTGCTGACAGGCCGCGTTCGAAAACCGAGTCTTTAGTAAAATAATATATATATATATATATATATATATATATATATATATATATATATAGTTAGTTTTGTTTTAAGTCAAATAAAGTTTGTTTGTTTTAATCACATTAAGAAATGTGCAGAATGAGCACAAGTCAGAATAGCAAAAATCTCGAAATTAGCAAAACTCGAGCCCCAGGCCCGCTTCTCGAAAATCAATTTTTTTTACATCAACGGGTTCGTTATCTCACCATGAGTTTATAAATATAAAGATTACCAAAATCGGAATCCAAATGACCCAACAAATCCCAATTTTTGTTCTCTTAAGTTTCAAGCCTTAAACCACCATTTTTGCCCATTAATCCATGTATTTGAGTTTTCAGCTCAATCCATGTATTTACACTATGAAATTGTGCTTTAAGTCCAAGAACTCATACATTATCGAAACCCCGTGAAATCTCTCTTCAAAATCGCACCCAATTCTCCAATTCCGAGTTAAAAATATGAAACCCTTCAAAAACTCCCGAAGACGAAATTAAATAGCATTGCCCAGACATTTTCGCATTTGCGGCTCCATGGTCGCATCTACGACTCCCGCTTTTGCGGTCAATGTACCGCTTCTGCAGAAATATCCGCTTCTGTGGTTGAAATTCCGCACCCGCGCCTTCCGCTTCTGCAGACCAAGCTGCGCATTTGCGGATTCCCCCAAAATTCTCAAATACCGTATTTGCGGTCAACTTGTCGCATCTGCGACACCGCAGATACGGTCCTCCCCACTTCTGTGACATTCAGCTCGCTCTTGCGGTACCGCTCTTGCGATACCACTTCTGCGGTCCCATTTCCGCAGAATCAAAAATACCAGAAATAGCAGAAATTCATTAAGTTTCATAAGCCAAACTTCCCGTAAACCATCTGTAATCACCCCGAGGCCCCCGGGACCTCAACCAAAAAAACACCTCTTATAACATTATTCGAACTTGTTCCAATCCTCAAAACACCTCAAAAAACCCCAAAACCATCAATTCCCATCGGATTCAAGCTTAAGTTCTTCTAAAACTTTTGAAACACACATTTGATCAAAAACCCAACCAAATCACCTCTGAATGACCTAAAATTTTACAAACACATCCAAAATCACCTAATGGAGCTACTGCAACTCTCGTAATTCCATTCCGACCCTCGAATCAAAATCTCACCTATCAACCGTAATTCGCCAAAATACCAAATTTGCTAATTCAAGCCTAATTCTACACCGGACCTCCAAAATCATTTTCGATCACACTCCTAAGTTACAAATAATTCCCCGAAGCTAACCGAATCATCAGAATATATATCCGAGCCCTCTAACTCATAAGTCAACATCCGATTGACTTTTCCAAAACAAGCCTTCTTTAAAGAGACTAAGTGTCTCATTTCCTTCTAAACCCAATCCAAATCAACTCGTTCACACAACACTCTTATAATGAAACATAAAGAAGCAGAAAATGGGGAAAAGGGGACGGTAACTCACGTGACAACGGGTCCGGTCGTCACATAGCTGTCATAACCGCAGATGCAGTCAAATTTCTGCATATGCGGAAACTGCTGGAGGTAGAGAGGTTTCTTTAAAAATAGATGTTTGGCTAATATTCACTTCATTTCTTTCATGGTAGGCGATTTTGGAGAAACTTTGGAGTGTCATTTTCATCACCAAGCATGAGGTAAGTGATTTCTACTGATTTTGAGTATATACAAGGTTTATATATGGATTTAGACTTGGAAAATTGTAGAAAACTTGAGGTTTGAGGTAAAACCTAGAAAACTAGTATTCTTGGATTTTGACCATGATTTTGGGTATGGAATTTAGAGAAAATCATATATTTGAGTTCGTGAGGTCATGAGTAATCTTTATCTTCAAAAAAATTTGGATTTCGGGCACGTGGGCCTGAGGGCATTTTTGTTAACTTTTCGATCGGGGTTAGGAATTGTTATAAATTTTATTATAATGAGTACTTTAGAATATATTAATAGGTTTACATAATTATTGGCCCGTTTTGGAGAGTTGTGCATCGATTCAAGTCTTCAGAAAGGCGTAGAATGCCGGTTATGGATCTTTTGAGCGAGGTGAGTCTCCTTTCTAAGCTTGTAAGCGGGAAATGTCCCCATAGATGAATTAATTGGTTATGTGCTCCAATTTTTGGGGGCTACGCACGCACGAGGTGACGAGAGTCCGTGCGTAGCTACTATTATGTTTAAGTTCGAGTAGTCTGGGACCCAAAAGCATGATATACTTGGAATATTTGTAATCTTATTGATAGCTCAAATTGCTTAAACCACATCGAATTAATAAATCCATTATCAAAAGTATTTCACTTCTTTTCTTAAATTTTTAAAAGAGAAAGTGGTTTTATTTGAATAATTATTCCCCGAAAAGTTCTTAATTTTCTATTTGAGCATGTATTTTTATGTGTACCTGCATCGCACGAATGATTCGCGAGTAGGGTGATTGTTTCTTTTATGATGAGTGTGTCGCATGGATAGTTCACGAGCGGGGTAATAGATGCATCTATGGTTCGAGTCGTTCGACCCTTGGCAGTGCATAATTTATTTTTATGTTGGATCGGGCCCTACATCCCACGGTGATTATTTGCGCATGCTGGTATTGTTGCCTTGAACTTATTAAAGTTGTTATTGCCTCTTAATGTCTTGAAAATATTTGGATAAATAATGAAAAGAAAATTCTGGAAATTTCCTATAAACGAATTAATTGTTTACTCGTTTCCTTCTATTGGATTAAAAATCATGTTTATAGAAATCCACGATTTAATATATTATTGACATCATTATTAGACCACTAGTAAGTGTCGAAGTCGACCATCTTGTCTCTACTTCTTCGAGAATAAACGAGATACTCTTTGAGTACATGTTGTTTTCGTACTCATACTACACTTCTGTGCATTTTTGTTCCACAGGTTCATGTGTTGTTAGTGGCCTATTGGGTGTAACAGCATGGATGATTCTAGGACTAGGTGAGTTGCATTGTTCGAGGTGACCCGCAACTAGTATAGTTCCTTTCCATCATAATATATTTATTTTCTGTCTACTGTATTCCGGATAGATATCGCATTATATTTATGTCTTAGTAAATGCTCATGCACTTATGACACCGGGTTCTAGGATGATTTTGAAATATTTTGTATTAATTGATTATTATTTAATTCGAATTGAAGCAGTTATCTTTCTTTTTATGTATAAAAATTGAAGGAAACGCTTAATTTTCAAGATTGTTAAAATGAGAACTTCAACAAGTAATTTGATTGGCTTGCCTGACAGAGGTGTTCGGTGCCACCAAGACCCTTAGTGGAGTTTGGGTCGTGATAGAATGAGTATGGGAGATCGTGAATGCATAGAAGGAAAGAGGGGAGCGGGGCCTGAGTCTGTTGGCCTACGTGAACGCGAGGTCGAGAACGCGAACGCATAGTATCCGGGGAACTAGTTTTCGCGAACGTAAGCACCGGGTCGCAAACGCGATGAAGAACTTTAGGGATGAAATAGGTTGTGCTTATCTTCAGGAGGCTATAGGGCTTTTAGGATCACTTCCCTTCTTAATTTCCTCTTCGTGCGATTCGATTCCTTTGAGGCTTGTGCCTTGTTTCCTTCTCAATTGATCTTATGCGATGTGAAGCGCTGGTCGTGAATCGGCGAGTGAGTAATTGTAATGGTACTACGAATGTGGTGCTGGATGTTTTTCCCTTCCTGGTTGTTTGAGCTGTTGTTGTTGCCTTGTGGGAGTATATTTTGTCGTTCAGCTCCGTAGCTATACTTCTGAGAGCTCTGAGGCTAGGCAGAAGTTTCCATGATGCTTATGAACGGTTGTCGCGTGGTATTGATGTGATGGTAGGATGCATGACTACGTATTGGGGTAGTGAATGACTTGAAGGGAGGTTTACTCAGTGCATGATTTAGAGATTCAATATTTCATTAGGATCTATGGAGTAACGAGACTTGGTGTTTTTAAGTGTGGTGGAATTTTTATCTACAGTGCGGTGTCATCATCCTCGATGGAATATGTTAAGTTCGTCGGTGTTATAGTTTACTTTAATTTGCCATTGGGATGGGATATTGTGAGATAGTGTTGAAGAAGCGGCACTCATAGATTGTAGGGTGCGGTAGATTACGATTGAATCGATGGTCAAATGTCGACGGTTCGAGAAAGGATGATCTTTGGAAAGGTTTAAAGATAGCAACGGTCTATTGGTTCAAGTGCTACTGAGATAGATTTTGATCTAAGGCATCAAAAGAGCATCAAAAGAGGAGGAAGAAGATGTGGCAAGTGTCACGCGATGATTAAACTTCTAGAAGGCAAGGTGTAAGAAGTGGAGGTCGAGTAGTTTCTTAAAGAAGTGACTCTGCCTAAAGTGGGAGTGTGGAAGAGTAGTATGTGGATTCAAGTGGTAGGATATCTACACCCTTGAGGAGAGTCTGGAGTGATTTGGGGAGTTTTAGTGGATAGTGGTTGGGTCTATGGACTTAATTTGAAAAATCGGCTACTACTCGGCGGGTTGTTTGTGCTAGATTATGTCAACAATGAAGAAAGAACCTTGTTAGGTTCCATAGTAGTGTAATGGTGGCTTCCAGCTAAGTAGGAGATTCCCACCGGCTACGGTTGAATTGTCGGGTCATCTATTTGTGAGACTTATAGTTATCGGTGAATTGGTAAGTTATTTCGGCTAAGGAAAGAGAACGTCAGTAATAATTTGAGCAAAGGATTTGAAGAATGTGTTCTGAAATTGGCATAATCGATTCATGTTCAGGCTTTGGGAAGACTCGAGAATTATGCTTCATATTGAAGTGAGTTGCAAGGAAGGTGATTCGATCGGGTGCTTCTTTGAGAGGGTGGTCATAGGCTAGCGGAGCCTTGCAGTTGATTATATTCGGAACCATGTCAGAGTGGGTGACTCTCAATAACGGTCCTAGTGAATTCAAAGGTTAAAATGCGGTGCCTAAGGATTCAAGCCCGCGATATGTTTAAAAATCGAGCCTGTGAAAAAGCTTATGATAAGAAGCTCAGAATGTCCTATGACGTTTTGATTTGAAGTGTAGCATTGGGAGAAAGATGGGAAAAAGACTTCAGATTCGTAGCGGAATTATCAGAATGGATGTGCCGGTCGAGATGTGAATATGCGCACATGGAAGGTATGTCATGGTTCGTGGGATTTGGAACAGCATGCTCTCGTGTTCCAAGGCTACGCGAGTTGATTGCATTATGTGCTGAATGAAATTATTATTATTCTAAAGCAATTAAGGATAAACTTGAAGAAGTTGGATTTGTTAGCCATGGTTGAGATGGTATACTGGTGGTAGTGAGCAATTCATTTAGCGTGATCAAGTTATGCAAATGATTTGTGATGGTATGTGTGAGGCTTGTCAACCATCATAATTGAATTCATTCAGAAGTATGCTAGTATTGTTGCTTGCCGTGTGTAGGCGGATCCCGAAAAAAGGGCTATGGTGCATTAAGCCACTACTTAAAGAATTGCATCTTCTACGGTTGTGAGAACTCACTCATGTGTTGCTATAGTTCTATTGGAATGAGTTAAGTAAAAGGCTTCCATGTGAGGAAGTATTTACCATGTTAGTAGTTCAGGAGTTTTGACGAAATTCTTGTACTATCGCATGTTGGCTTGTTAGAGCGCAGTGAGTGGTATGAAATATGAAAATAAGGATCAGGGTTGTGGTATGGTGTTGCAAGGATGTCACGAGCTCAGATGAGCTTAAAATGGGTTTGAATGATTAGAGCAAGCTGGTATTGCCTTCAATATCACTTGGGACCGGTATTTTGTAGAAGAGGCTTTGCATCCTGGTTATGGATTCTTGATCGCTTTTCAGCGTTAGTGCGGCCGATAGCATGGATGTGCAGATTTGTTATCTTTTATGAATGTTCGTTGGAGCATGTCCCACGGGAAGATTGTATAAGGGTGGCATGTAGTCACTTGATTGATTGGAGAGTGAAACAAAGTATGAAGATTGTGGTGATATGGTTAATTTGAGAATTTATGCTTGGTGGGCACTCTATTTATTGGGTTGTGGACTGTCGAGGATTTCTTCAGTCATGACGGATGTTCTTGTGTGTTATGGGAAAAGGGATTATTATGGACCAAGAAAATATTATTGGCTTAGTTCGGTACAATCAGAATTGGCTTGAGGTCGGTGGATGGATTTAAATATGAATATGGGATATATATTTGGCCGAATGTGTTCACTTCAACATAGCTCTCCTTATGGAGGAGTATTCGGACGTTGGATGTTATTTCTTCGTTGGCTATTTCATGTAATGCTATATTGTGCTGTGTGAGTTGCGAAACGGCTTAGTAGGTTACTTATGTGTTGAGGTTCCGTGTAGCGATGGTGTTATGTGAGCATGATGGATCTTTACTTTCAGAACATATATCACACCTCAGTTGTGCTTGAGTTTATTAGATCATAGCGCTATATGTCCCCTCAGGGATGGTATTATGCACTTAGCGTGCTTGTGATTGATATTCGATATTGTGTTGTAAAGAGCAATTTATCTCAATATGCATCTCCTCATGTTGATTTTATGTGTGAATCGGGTGGCACGCCTCCAAGAGTATGTTTTTTGGGTCGGGTTGCAAGCCGCAACAGTGTGATAATAACTATAATCCCTTATATAATCTATCCTGCGTGTTTTGTTTACCATTTTCTGGGGAAGTTCATATTAGTTGCGTGATTTGAGTAGTCCCTTTCAGGGTTCATTTTCCTTATGTATCGCATTCGAGTTGGTATCCTATTGGCACGTTGTGGCATCATGTGAGACTTTTGGTCATGGTAGGTGTGACTTTTTGACTGAGTAGTTCGTACAGAGTAAGATAAGGTTATATGATCTAGGATCGGTGCAATGGGATTGTATGATGTATATTCAAGAGCAGAGATTATTATTTGGTTCAGAATGAGGTAATGTTCTTGTCACAAGTATAGACTCAATGATTTGTTGACCCGACAATTGGTTATGAATTTCTACGCGTCTCCTCCGTCGTGGCGATATTGTAAGATTTAGAATAAGACTTATATTTATATATATATATATATATATATATATCATGAGGTGCGTTGTGAGCATCAAATTCAGGGAATGTTGGTTATTATGATCAGAGGATGTTATTATGGTCTTGGGAATGATGTGGTGTATAGTGCGAATTCAACAAAGGTATGCAGTCACATTCTGATACCTCGTATAGTGATTGCTATGGTACTCATATATTGGAAGCAGGCTTGACGGAGATTTCCGGATGTTGGAATTGGGTTCTACGCTTAATTGTTTGAATAAAAGAGAATATCTTTAGATTTGATCAAGTGAATGTGCTCAACGGAGTTGTGCCAGCACTGATAGGTGCACAAGGTGTTTAACTGTTATTTCAGACAACTCCAGCGCAATTCTTAGCACGTTCGAGGACGAACGTATGTTTAAGTGGGAGAGGATGCAACGACTCAACTAGTCATTTTGAGCTCGAGCGCGTTGTTCAGCAATTTGAGGCTATGAGAAGCTTCATTTCAAGTATTATGACTTGTGCGCACGGTCGGAATTGAATTCCGGGATGTTCGGACTTGACTTGGAAAGAGAATTCTCATTTTGGAAGCTTTAAGTTGAAAGAATTGACTAAGATTAGTTTTTGAGTAAACGATCTCGGAATCAGAATTCGAAGGTTCCAGCAGGTTTGTATGATGATTTCAGACTTGGGCGAATGTCCGGGTCGGGCTTTGGAAGACCCGGGAACATTTCAATATCGATTGTAGAAGTTAGCATTTTCAGAAGAATTTCATAAGTTTGGGTTGAAGTGCATTTTAGTGTTATTGATCCCCATTTGGAATTTTGAGTCTGAGCATAGCTTCGTATGGTGATTCTGATGTTGGGAGT